>JARJPP010000353.1:0-81842 GCA_030782485.1 Beauveria brongniartii
TGGAAGCCGTGAGTAATATGTAAGCGGTCACCCCACCCCCCCCCCCCCCCCCTTCCCGAGAACACCATTTTGCCCTTCTTCAGCAGACACACAGGTCGAAAGCAATTTTGATTAAGCATTTGCTTCAGGCGGGTGGACAGTGTGCCACGAAATAGACGATTTCCAGCAAACTGGGCATGATGCTCCGATTGCCAAGGGAAAAAAAATGATTTTGTATATAAGTCATACAAGTACAAACGTCCCGTGGGGACCCCAAAAATGTTTCTTTTTTTGCTTCCTTTGTCCCTATGCTTTACTCCGCTCCCTTGCCGCTCAAAACTACCTTGTTCTTGTTAAATATCGATATCAATGTCTAGATCCAGCGATCCAATCACGTCGTCATCCATCAACGGCTTGTGAATCGTCGGCAGGCCCTTGCTGTCTGCCTGGCTCTTGTCCTGCAGCTTGGCCAGATGCGGCAGCAGCGCCGACTGCGACGATTTGGTCGCCGCCGCTGGCGTCCCGTTGGCCGTCGCCGCCGCCGCCGCCGCTGCCGCGGTGGGGGTGCTGGCGCCGCTCGCCGGCTTGCCGTCGGCCGCTTCGTGGACGTCATGGACAAACTTGGCCTTTGTGCGGAGACGCCGCGAGGGGTCCTCGGCGACAATCTCGCCGCGGCTGAGCGATAGCTCAATCTCGCGGGCCTTTGCCTTTTCGCGCAGCTGCGCCTTGCGCACAGCCTCTTGGTTCATGCGGCGGTTCTCCTTGTTGCGCGCCGCCAGGCGATCCTGCTCCGACGAGATTCGAGGGGTGCCGCCGCCGCCGCCGCCGCTCTCGTACAATGACGACTTGGTCGGGCCGAGGCTGGTCTTGAAGGCGAGCCGCTGCGCGCCGAGTTTGTCGAGCTCGTCTTGCAGCTCCTGCATGCGCTCGGCGTCGCCGGCGACGGTGGCTTCCTCGAGGAGGCGGGCGACGCGCGCCCGCTCGGCGGGGTCGAAGCGCTTGCGCAGCTCGTTGCGGCGGGCGAGGCGCGCCTTGATCTCCTCGTTGGTCCAGTTGTGTGTAAGGAGGTTGTTGATGTGGTCGATTTTGCTGTTCAGCACCGACTTGAGCGGCGTCTTGACGTTTTCGTTGTGGCATGTTACTTGGTAGCGGTTCAATTCGTTCTGCGGACGTGTTAAGACGAGATGGATGGCCTCGGCATCTTGCGCAACCATACCTCTGTAAATTTGCCACTGGAGGCGGCGATGAAGGGGAATTCCTTAATAGCCTTACCGTGCGCCACCTTGACATATTGGTCCGTTACAAACGTGCCGTTGGGACCACTCAGAGCATAAGGTCTGCCGTTGGTAAATCCTGCATGTTGTTAGCGTCCAAACTCTCGATGCAAAATGACCGCACCGCGCATACCCTTTATAATGGCCATTCTATATTGCTCGACGCCCGTGTCAGGATGGGGCCCTAGAGCGATACGAATGAAGCAGCCTGTAATGGCAGTCTCAAAGCCCGGCGTGAAGCAGACTTGCGCAAACTCGTTGCGTCCCAGGCGCACCCTCTCAAAGTCGCGCAGCTCCGGCTTCGGTTCGTCCTTTTTCTCATCCAACTTCTCGGGTGTGCGGGAACCGCGTCTGTAGTCGTCCTCGCTCGCCTCATCGTCCGATTCCCGTCGCGGCGAGTACGCGTCGCGGCGCCGCTCGTGGTCCTCCCTGCGCTTCTGCTTGTCGGCTCTGGCCCTACGGAGTGCATCCATGGCCGTGCCGCCGGTGCGCCGCGACGGCTTGCCGCGGCGGTCCTCATCGTCGTCCTCGAGGTCGGCGCTGTCGGCGCTGCGCTTCTTTTTCGCCTTGCGCTCGTCGTTCTGCGTGTCCGTGACCATCTGGCGCAGCAGGCGGTTCTGTCGCAGTCGCTCAATCTCGTTGGCGCGGTCCGCCAGAATCTGCTCTCGCTCCAGTTCGGGCATGCCCAGAATCTCTGCCTTTTCTGACTCGCTTCGAAACTTGCCGTCGACAGGATACTTTTCTTCATCGTTGCCGCCTCCGCTAGGCCCTCGAGTCTTTGATGGCTCGTCGTCCGAGTCTGATTCATCCATGGGTGCCGAGTTTAGAGAGTCGGGGGAGCCAGGCCCGGAGTAGCTGTTCCGCGCACGTCAGCATCGCTCATCATCTCGCGGGGCCCTCATCGCATTCGACGATGCGATGCATATAACCTGTCAAGGAGTCTGGGCACTCACGCTTCGCCTTCCTCCTCTGAGCCGCCATCCGCTGCGCGCCTAGACTTTTTCGCCTTGGAGCCTCTATCTGCTGGCGACGCAGAGCGTCTACGGTCGACGACGGATCCCTCCGAGTCGGAGTCGCCGCCAGCAAGATCAAAGAGGTCAGCCTCGAAATCAGTCATTGTATGTGTCGGTTGCGCGCTGGGCTATTCCCCGTGGTAGGAGACCGGTTTCGTTGTGAGAAAATGGGGGGGTTTGTATGCCTGTGGTCCGCAACGTCGTTGTGCGGGATGCCTTGCTGCCAACTCTTGTCGTCTAGTATTAACAATTTGATGTACAGTAGATTGGAAGGAGAAGAGTGCTGATTCCAGAGGACAGGGCAGGACAGAAAGAATGAAAAGGAATGTAAAGGGTTGGGATTTCAGGGCCAGGGGAGAGGAAAGAGACCTGCTTTTCAGGTGGTTGAACAGGCAGGCCAGTGGCAGCACAGCGTAGTGCACGTCCGACTTTCACGGCGCGACAAAAAGGGCACAACGTACTCCGTATTTAGGTAGTTGGTAGCACCGTCTTTGCGCCACTAATACTATGTCACAGGAGCGGAATTCGGCAAAAGTATTTCTCCGGTTCACTGCGAAGCCAGCCTACCTAATAATCTGCACCCACGTCTACCCTACTTACAGTACGTAGACTAACCCACTGTACGGAGTAAACTTATTAGAGCGAGCAGCTCCTGGGCCCCGCTGTGCTACCTTGAATCGGTAGTGGCATATCAGGCCATTCCATGACATTCACCTTCATCGACCTTTTACATCCACAACCAAACGTCGCCGCCCATTGGCACTCACAACCGCCAGCATGTCCGTCATACCTCGAATGTCCAGGCCCTTGCGCCGTCTCTGCACCTGCCCATCATCTCTCCGCTCCTTTGCCACGGCCTCCTCCGCCCGCCTCGCCACAACCACCACCACCGCCGCCGCGGCCTCCTCCTCCTCCTCCTCGCTCCCCCCGCCGCGGCCTCTCAAACCGCTCACCCAAGAACAGCGCGACTTTCTCTCCTCTGCGCTGCGCGTCAACCAGGCCGGCGAGCTCGCCGCCACGCTCATCTACACGGCGCAGACGCCGCCGCTCGTCCGGCGGCACCCGCACCTGCGCCCGCTCCTGCGGCACATGTACGACCAAGAGGCCGCGCACCTCGCCACCTTCAACGCGCTGCTGCACAGGCACCGCGTGCGCCCGACGGCGCTGTACCCGCTGTGGTCGGGCTTGGCCAGCGGCCTCGGCTGGGCCACGGCCGTGCTGGGCCGCGAGGCCGCCATGGCGTGCACCGAGGCCGTCGAGACGGAGATTGGCGGCCACTACAACGAGCAGATCCGCACGCTGCTCGAAATGGTGGCCGCGTGGGAGGCAGAGGGCTACGGGGTCGGCGAGGAGCTTACCGAGCTCATCGCCACGCTTCGACGCATCCGCGACGAGGAGCTAGAGCACCTGGACCACGCCGTCGAGCACGATGCGAAAAAGGCGGATCCGCACTGGCTCCTCACGGGTGTCATTCGCGCGGGCTGTCGCGGCGCCATCTGGGTCAGCGAGAGAGTTTGAACCCCCCCCCCCCGAGGCATGCAAATCATGTGTAAAAGAAAACAAAAGTAGAATCGCATGCGGGAGAGCGGCCGAAAATATCTCATGTAAATAACTCCTTCCTGTCTAGAATAAAGGTGTACGCTATATAATTGTACCATTATGTATCAGCAATTTTGTCTTGCGCATTCTATTTATTATTGCCATGCTTTCTGATTTGAAACAAAAGAAAAAAGAAAAGATATTCCACTGTATCTTGGCAAAAAGCCGACAAACGCCACGCAATGCCAAGAAGAAACTCAAGCTTGAAAAATTCAGTCCAGTCTGTGTGTGTAACAAGAATAGCAAATGTCTGCATCGTGGATGCCATCAGTCGCCGACGTTGGCTGGCGTTTTTAGTTACTGCCATCGGTTAGCATCTTTCATCACCACTGGTACTTTCGTCATTGACTTACTAAATTGCGAGGGGCGCAACGCCGTCCACTTGGTAGCCCCAGTTGCCGTTGTGTTCCTCGGTAATGAGCCAGTCGTAGGGGAACTCGACGAGGTTACCCTGAATCATCCTCAAAAGACCCTCGCCCTCCGTGCGAGACGGTATGTCCTCCGGGTTGGACCAGCGGCGGCTACCCCTAGTAGTCGCGCGGCGTCGCCTCTTAACTGAGCCGAACTGGGCCTGCGCCGCTGTGGTGGTGGTATCCCTGGTGGGCGGCTTCTCAAGGTTGGCAAAGGTCGTCGTCTTACGTTCGAGCGTCTCAGTGTTTGTGGGTTGCTTCTCGACATCAGCACCCATTTCGCGCTCTTCGTCCGCCGCTGCCGCCGCCTTCTCGTCGGCATCTTCTTCTCGTTTCTCGCCCGTGATGTCGGGGTTGGTGTGCTGCTCGTTGAGATTCGCGGCCAGCTTCTCGGCATCCTCCCCATTGAGCCTCGCCAGTGCCTCCAGATCCGGGACAGAGATACCAATCGCACCGCTGCTTGCCGTGCGTCTAAGGTTGCCTCCGGCTTCACTCGTGCCGTCTGGTTCTTCCGAAGTGGACCGGCCTTCCATTCTTTCCTGAAACTTCTTGCTGTAGGCCACAAAATCTCGATACTCGGCCCATGTCTTGACTTCTGAATCGGGCATGCATCTGAATACCTTGCGATAGAGCTTGGTGTTGTTTTGAGCAACCTTGTTCCAGATGTCATCGATGAATTCCGGCGCAATGGGATCAGTCATGCAGTCCTTTGTAATCGTCGCCTGTTTGATTTCTGTAGCCATGTAACGGAACGCGCCTAGGACGTCTCCAGGGCTGTCGTCTTGACCAGTTTCTGGGAGCGTAGGTAGCTGGGCCGGCCGCAGCTCGTCCAACTCGGCACTTTCGTCAAATGGCGGCAGAGGTGGAGGCTTTTTGTTCTCAACTCCGGACTCTTGCCATCTGCTCTCGGACTCCTGCACATCCTTATGCTGAGGCTCTTCTAGCGTGCCTTTACCCATGGAATCAACACTGCTGACCAAGAATTCGCGACCGTCTATAATGACAGAGTCTCTGCCTCCGTCAACGCCGGATAGCTCGGCAGCCTTCCAATGGTCAGGCCCGTGGCCGGCAACGTCCTGGATGTGGCGCTCAGCCTGAAAGGCGGCGTTGCTTTCTCTCTTTTTACCCTTGTCTTTGCGGTTGCTTTCGTCATCCAATTGCGATGCGTCGGGGTCCACGGCCTTGGCCATTTCGATGTCAATATCACTGTTGAAGCTTCGAAGGCGTTGCATTCCCGCACGTGCTGGTTGACTAGATTCGCCGTTGGGGGCGCCGATCGAGGATCCGGATTTCTCCTCATAGATATGATCCATCTGTTCCTCATACCCTTCGAGATCCGGGTCATCTTCGCGTTCTTCTTCCTGAATTGCATCGACGTCGAGACCGAGGTGCTCCCGCATCAATCTCATGCGCAAAGTATGCGCAAATCTGCCAACTTGGTACGGCTTGCCACCCATGGTGGACCAAATCATGTCGGTATCGCGGACAATTACCGCGACTTCCGAATCACGATGGCCAACCATGGAGCGTTCATTGATGTTTGCGGAGCCAATGAGAGCCACACGGTCATCCACGATGATTGTCTTGGCATGAATGTACAACTGCTCCGTCACCAGAGCGTCGGTACTCATAATACCCCACTGGCGAAGAGAAAAGAAGTCAATGTATTCCTGTGGGTCGATTCCTGCGGCGCGTAAGCGACCGAAGATGGAATTCTCGCCTCGACAAATACTCTGCAGCTGGCACATGATGATCAGGCGCACGCTGGTGCCTTCTTGCTCATCAACAGTATTTTGGAAGCCCGGCATAAGCGGAATGAGGATGATGCAACGCCAGCACTCTCCATTTTCATGTGCTCGAACGATTCTGTGCACTAGCGCATCACCGATCCGGTTGACGATGCGTGTGTTGTACACTTCGGTGCTGGAGATGAAGAACTGATTCTCAATGTAGACAAGATGCTCCGAATCCTCAATCATCTTAATGTAGGCAGTCTGGATGCTGTGCTCTGTTTCTTCTAGTCCAAGCGACCATGTACTGGCAGATCTCAGAACTTGAACCTCACAGGTACCAGTCAAACCCAGCGCCTCGAGCTCCTCAAAATTAGCCTCCGGGGGCGGCAGTAGGAACGGCAGGGGTCTGGTAGACTTGCGACCGCGGCGAAGATAGTTCCATCGTTGGATGAAATGGCGCGTCAGATCGCGAGCAGGCTGGCCGACGACCTGCATGCCAATGTCATGCCATGGCATGCGTGGAACCTTGGAACGGTCGTACATTTCCTCGTATGGTTCAGCCAGACGGAAAAAGTCTTGCACGCGTGGGTTTGAGTAATCCTTGCCCGGGAAAAGCTGGCAGTGCTCTGCATCCCTTGGCACGTCGGACGACTCGAAACCTGTCGCCTTGTCGTCAACGATGGGATGCTGAGGGCAATCCCATCTACCAAAACAAAGATCCACGCCACCAGTGAAGGCAACATCGTGGTCAACAATGCAGATTTTTTCGTGATGAGCAAAAAAGAACTGATTTTTCTTAAACTGGTTGGGCGATCGCTGAACAAAAATGTTGGGGTGCAAATTCAGCAGCGAAAACTTTGTATACTCGGAATCGATGGGGACGGCCGCTTCAACGTTTCGATAAATGATGATGAAAATCTTGACTCCCTCACGAGCCTTCTTCTGCAAGAGGCGATCAAGACGCCACTTTTGACTAATTGCAGCCGGTCGCCTCATGTACAGTTCAGGACTCAGCCACCAATCATGAATGTAGATGACATCCTTGGCCATGTTAATGGCGCGAGAGACATTCCACATGTAGTCGCGCCCGTCAACCAGCCACTGCGCGAATACGCCTTGGCGGACTGGGGCGAAGCTGTCAAATCGTTTCTTCTTGGACCACGGGGTTCGTAGTAGCATTTCAGTGATGGACTCGTGAAACTGCTTGTTGATGGAGTGGAAGCGAGTGAATAGGCGGACTTTGCGCTCCGAGGTTCGTAAAGTCAGAGTATGCTTTGATGGAGAAGGTTCCGCTGTTGGGTCATCGTTCTTCTTCTTCTTGAAGGCGATCTGCTTGATCGCGCTCCTCTTTGAGGCGATGCTAAAGCTGGAATCAACGAGATAGACGTCATAGATGTTCATGTTCTCGGGGGAATCGACGCAGACAATGTAACTCGATCTGACGAGAAACCACTTGCGGCTGTGGCGGGCAATCATTTTGGCAGGCGTCAGCACACGCCGAAAGTCGAGTCCCTTAGCAGACTGGATGTGCAGAAAGCCTTCCTTGCCGTGATAGCTCCCCTCTGCGGCAAGACGTACACCGAGGGCAGAGAGCTCGAGGAATTTACAGAGACGGTTACTATCGGCTCTGAACATGAGCCAGCGGACCAGCTCCGAGAGATACTTTTCCAAGATTCGTCGCTGCTTCTCAAAGAAGCGCTGACGAAGGGCTTCGGGACCGCCTTCGCTCGGGCCCTCGCCATTGTCGGTAAGCCCAGTCGAGCGGCGTCTCATGCCAAGCATATTGACGCGAGATCTTTTGCGGCGAGGATGCCGGTTGCCGCCTCCGTCACTAGCAGTAGCTTCGGCAGCGTCTCCAGCGGTAATCTCGCCGCCTTGTCCCGCATGACGTTCTCTGTCGCTAGCTGCGTCCTCGCCCGCATCACTGCTATCCCGTCTACCACCGCGAGCCGCTCGCAGATAGGGAAACGCGGAATAAGGAAAATGGGGCTGCTTGGGGCGCGCGGCCAGGTGGATCTGACCTGGCAAGTACATGTCGTTGTTCAACTTGAACTTGTAGCGGAAATGGAGATTGTAAATATCCCTGACACTGCGAACAACCGTCCAGACCATTCTACTGGAGCCGCTGCCGTATTCTAGCTGGATGGTAAAGTCCCAATGGCGATCACTGTCGTCGCCCTCGTCCGGGGTGCTGTCGGTAATTTTCAGCTTCAGCTGCTCCAGCAGAACGGGGATCCTCTTATTTCCATGTTCGTCTCGCTGGATCATACTGGCAAACATGAGCACAGCGGGAGCACCAGCTCTCAGCTCGGCCATAAGCTCGGTGGATTTGTAGTAATCTATGCGATCATCCTTTTTCTGGCGTAAGGATCTTAGAGTACTTTTGACTTGTCTCCATTTTTGGGCGCCAAAATTTGATGCACGTTCCGAGGTAAAGAATGGCCTCCGTTGAATGATGGCATCGCCATCAGAAACTCCGCCACCTCCGAAAACAGTACTGCGACGAGCGTGGCCATGACGACGGCCGACAACGGCCGAGCTCTCCAGCGCTTCAATATCAGTCTCAGCTTGCGCGGTACCGGAATGCATCCAAGAATGGCCACGCCTGAATGGACGTCGTTTGGGCGGCTGGGGAGTTTCACCTTCGGAGAGGACATGGTTGTGTGTGGACGTGTCTGGCATACTCGCGCGGCGTCTCAGGAATCTGTGGCCAAACGCATCACCGTCGTTGGGAAAGCGAAAAGGTGAGCCGGGGACCGATCCATCACCCATGACGAATCGACGCATCCTGCGCTTCTTCTTCTTTTTGGGAGGCCCGGCGGGCTGTGCTTCGTCTGCTTCCTCTTCCACGTCGGCATCGGCCTCGCCATCCATATCCGCGTCAGTCTCTCCCTCTTCCTCGAGCAAAGTATCAGGCCATCTTCCAGGAGAACGAGTGGCCGTGGGAGAGGCTGCACCGGCCTGCATATTTTCTAGGTCGAGCGAAGGTGCTTTTGGAGACTGGAGCGCGCCGGGAGTGAGTGACTTGAGTTTCGACATGAGGGAGGCGCCCCTGGATTTAACACCGTCGGGATTTTCGATAGAATTGTGTCGCGAGTGCGATGGTTGGAAGTCTGGAGGATCGAAGCGAGCAAATTGAACGCGGGCGCCGGGCGTGCTGGGAGTGTCTGGAGAGCCTCGACCGCCAGGCGCTCCAAAGCATTCGGCAGTATTTGATTCGGTGGCTTTTGGGGGGGCCAAGCCAGCAGATAGACTCGAGGGCCTAGTGGAGGGCGCAGCGGGCGCTTCCTTTTGTTGGTTGTCTACATTGTCGTCGGATGCCACTCCATCTGGAGTCCGTCTAGGAGCCGTGGCGGCAAGCCCCCCTCCAACCACGGGTGGCTTGAAGGGATTATCGTTTGTCGGCGATTTCTGTGGCGAGCGGGACAATGGTGATACTGAATCATCGCGGGCCATATTTGTCTGTCAATGTGCGGCTATCGCACACGGAGTTCGAGGAGTGTTGCTCGGCTCGCGGATTGGAGTGCTTTTGATGCAGTTGCCAACCAGGAGAAGCGTGAAACGGAGACAAACGAAAGACACGCGAGTCGTAGGTCTTACTGGTTGGAAACTGTCCTGCTGCAGCGTTGTCGGTTGGAGAGCTACCGCGGGTGCTCGTGGCAGCCAGGGACTTCGGATGGCCGCCGCTGTGCAACTACCGACAGCTCCGATGTCGTATAGGCGACTGCTTGTTGTTGGACATGTGATGCGTTGAGCGAGGCGGCCAGAAAGCAATGTAATGAAGCCACTGATACACGTGAATGGGAGCTAGATGTTAGGCGAGTTGATCGAGATATTTTGTAGCGAGTAGTTGTAGCGGGATTGGACAGCAGATGGGACAAATGACCCTGAAAGTTGGGGTGCGATTGCGATGGTCCAAAGCCCGACCAAGACCCATGGTATCCAAAGGGGGGTGTGGCGTCGGAGTGGCTTGTGAGTGGTCTGGGGCGCTACGTGGCTGAGGCCAATTAAAGGCATGTTTTGGCACTTGTCTTGATTTCTTGAACAACTCTGTTTCAAGTGACCGACTAGATGGAATTCTGGCATGTCCTCATTGTCTGCACTCCTGACATGGGCTAAACCTGCAAGTCAAAATAAAGATTTTCGGCCGATAGGAGCATACCACTCCAGCCAGTGCAGCCAGTGTAGCCACTGGCGCAAGGACGTGATGATAGACAAGACGCCAGCAGTCACGCATAAAATGACAATCTGGAGAAATACAAAGACTTTTCGTAAAAGAAATACAAGACTGAGACACTTGCCAACTTTTACTCAACGCCGTGTCGCCCGTGGTCCCAGTTGGCTCGGGCCGGATGGCCTAGATGGCGCCGATGGCTCAAACCGACTGGCGGCACCGTCTCTTTATGGTCGCTTGCAAAATAACGTTGTAAAAGGCAAATAAAGTAATTACTGGGGTAGTACTTTGGAGAAAATGCCCGACCAATAGGTGCCGCTGCCTCGTTTCAGCCATATCGTCAAGCCCATCACAAGGCTGCAGCGGCTACTGTACGCCTGCAGATTCTTGGCTCAGATGGGACGGCTGAACCACGGTGAGCCTGACGGCATCAGATTAGCAGCAGACACCTAGTTATTTATGCTTTGTTGCCCGTATATACAGTGGGTGCAGCACAGGCTGGCAGCATATCGGCAGAGTGCGCTCGGTCGAGGACAGCTTCTTGGCCCCCAACCTCGACGACTGCCGTGGCCTTGTATCACGGAGCACAGATACGAACACGATCGCGGCATGGAATGACGCGCCGACTATTCTTGGACTATTTTTCATCATGTTCGGAGCATATTGTGAATTTCTACGTACAGTGGGTGTAAGTTAGGCTCCATCGTGAAAATGGGGGCGCCGCCGCGGGACGCGCGCAGGGACCCTCCCTGCCTCCATCATCCGTACTTTGTACACCATCAAGCGAACGATGGGGGCGGCTCGGGAACAGTGCGGGTTCCATCTTTTTTATCGAATTGCCCAGAATTTCGATTACACGTCTGCAGTAATCAACAATTCGACATCTTTTCTGCAACAAAGTGTGCATTGTGCAGATTTGGAAAGCGGGCATGGCACCGGAAGCCTGAGGCAACAAGGCACCGAGGTCGCGAGGCTGCTCTATCCACAGGAGGTGCCATCGCGCGATGGCGCGATGCCAGGATGGTGGTTGGGTGGTCAGCAAATCTCACGCGTCAGCAACCCGAAGCGTCATGGTGCCCTGCTCACTCGTTAAGCAGTCTCACAGATGGTCGAGACACATTCTATAATCAGGAGGGCCTCAACATGCAAGAATTCTTCAGACACATTGCATTTGGTATCGAGCAGGAATCAGACTTGTGGCGCTATTTACATGGGGAAAAACAGAGACTCGTGACGTGCCGCCCTTAGACGGGGTGCCAGGGCGTGTTTTGCTGCTCCGAATGCGTCTTGTCCACAGACACGGAGTACTCGACCGACTTGACAATGCCCTCTTTGGGGAGGATATTCTCGGCGCTCTCCGAGGACTGGCTAGATCCGACCACGGTGCTCTGGTGGTTGGGGCAGTGCTTGACGTCCTCCAGGTGGTACATGTCGCTCCCCCCGCCCGGTTGCCTCGACAGTCGCGAATTTTTGGATGCTTCGGTTTCGCGGCTGTTGGTCTTGTAGCGGCGGTAGCTCAGATCCTTGGCCTTTTTAATAAAGACGGGGGCGAGGAACGGCAGCGACGTCACCATGTTCTGTAAAAAGCGTGTTAGTTGCGAGAACGAAGGGTGGTGGTGCGTGAGGAGCGGCATACTCCAACGTTAAACTCAATGACACCCCAGAGAATCAGCATAGTCGAGTTGCCGTCACCAAAGGAAATGCGGTTGAGCTGAACCAGACGCAGGACAGAGCAGATGGTGGTGAAGAGACCGAGTAGAAAGACGCCGACGAGACCGGCCTTTTTGGCATTGGCAATATTGAGCGTCAAGAGGACGGGAATGGGCAGCACGGCGACGAGCACGTCGGAGATGATGGTGATGAGGGAGTATATCAGGGACGTCTGCGACAGATTGACACACGTCGGGTGCGGGTCGCTGACTTTCAAGTCCCACGAGAAGCGGACAGGCTTGCAGGCAAATATGAGGGCAAATGCGCTGCCCAGGTGGCCGAGCAACACGGCCACAATAGCGGTCCAGATGAGGACGCGGTAGTTGCGCTTGCTTGTCGCCTGCAGCAGGCGGAGGTAGCTGATGAGCAGCGCCACCTTGAAGAGGCTGACGCCGAACTGGTAGATGGGGCGGCCGGCAAAGTTGACCTTTTTGTAGGTGGCGGCGTCGTCGAGGTCCTTGGAGCGTAATCTGAGCGGCAGGCCCAAGCCGTATCTGGTCTGGACAATGGTGAGGACCGAGTAGATGAAGGCGAGGAGGAGAGAGAGGGCGGCGACGTAGTCGTCGGCCATGAGGCCGCGGCCGCGGAAGCTGAGCCACAGGCGGAAGCCGACGACGGCAAATGAGACTATGGTGAGGAGGACGCAGACGGCGACAATGGTGCGCCATTGGGAAATGGCGTCCACCTCGGGGGTGGCATGGGAAACCCAGGTCATGACAGTCTTTTGTGCATGTAAGAAGAGCGAATCGAAAATAAAAGAACGAGAAGAAGCCAAAAAATGTAGGTGAAGGATGGCCAGCGAGTAATATAAAATAACGTTGGTCAGCGAGTAGCGAAGGCCGACGGGACGAATGCGACTCAAAGTTCGCTCATGTCAGATGCTTGTCTCGAACCTGCATCCTAAGCCGTGAGGTTTCTTCCCAGCCGTGGATCTATATTCCCTGTGACGGCGAGAAGCTACACCAAAGGAAGACTAAACAACAATAGTGTTCTACTTGACGCACCATGAGGAGGAGGAGGAGGAGGAGGAGGAGGAGGAGGGGGGGGTATTACTTGAAGGGGCGAGGACAAGCAACAGACGTTCAATACTATCTAGATACATTCTGCATTCATCTACCCGTCTTCTCGCAACAAAGGGGCCCTCATCTGGACACACAAAGGGTAAACGGAGTACGGCAAGAATAGGACAAGAGCCGTGGTTTGCATTTGGAGTTGGTCGCAGGCTTACTCGGCAACTTGATTACCTAGGGCCAACGTGCTAGTTGGCCTAGTCTGGGCAGCAGGTGAGCGTAAGGCGGGCTCGCGCCATCATCAACGAGAACCACTTGAAGTAGCAGTGTGGGCGCGCAGATGACGAAGCGATGATCAACCCGTGCTGGTTGGTGGTCAAGGCCGGGAAGCGGGCCGTCAGCATCTCAGGGTTGCGTCAGACGCGATAGTGAGGAGAGTGAGAGAGAAGTTGCGCAGTCTTATGCAAGCCCGGGCCCCGGTGGGGGGGGCGAGGCGTAGTGCCGAATCTTGGTGCCACACCGCTGCGGCGTGGGCGACAGATTGGGAACGGGAGGGGGTGGGGGGACAACAGCGAAATAATAGTAATAGTGTCAGCAAGCGACGGGGCGGCGGATGATTTGTGCTGTGTATACTAGAGTATGTCGATTCATGATGAGCTTCACGGGTAGAACTACGAGCATACAGACAAAGAGGCAATGGCCACCTCCATTTTGAAGAAGAACTCGACGCTAGAAGGAACATGGAGTCAAGGGTTTCTAACAAACCCCCTCTTCAATCCTCGACGTTTTAATTCCGCTGCTGGACCAAGTTGGACGGAGCGGTTCTGCTCGACAGAGATTAGTTGTCAGCCGAAAAAATTGACTCGGCGAGGTCCCCTGTTAGAGGTAGATGAGACAGCAAGCCACAAGTTATTCTTTCTTTAAAAAAGGCAGCGCACAAATTAGTTGCACTTGGGGGAATTGACAGGGCGGAAGAAAGGATTTCTTTGGGTAAATAAATGAAAATAGATGAACGCTGGGGGACAATCTGATTCGCGACTTTGCGACCGAGGAAGAAGAAGAAGAAGAAGAAGAAGAAAAAGGAAAGAAGAAAAGAAGCCGTGACTCCTCTGCGCCACGTACCCCACCCGCTTGCTCATAGAAATGGCTGCTTTTGCAATTTGAATAATTGACAAGTTGCTCGCACAACCAAGGATAGTCTGTTATTCATCCGTCCTGAGCTGGCCGGTGCTGTGGTCGTCGCTTGAAGAAAAACACCGGGCAGTTGTGGGTTTCTTTAAATCGGGTTCTTTTGCACAGCAACCGCCGATCACATCTTCAGCAGGTTTTGAAACCAGCCCCCCCCTCACCCCATGAAATTACCTCTCTTATTTATTGACGTTGCTGATATCAACGTGGCATGTGCGTGTGCGTGTGTTGTGCATGTCTTGTTGTGTCGCAAGATGCAGCATTTTGATTGTCACATTCACAACCTGCCCCCCCCCCAAAAAAGAAAATCCAGTAAAAAAAAAAGCTCCGTAACGTAGATCGATCTAGAGGGTCGCGCACAGAAGACGGAGCCCCCCTTGAGAGACGGGAGGGGGGGGGATGTGCTCCCAGCCGCTGTGCTTGGCGCAATAGCTAGGTACGTAGCCACTTATAAGCAACAGTTGAGTTGAGATTGCTTTATTTCATATGCACCCGGCGCATCGCAACAATTATTGCTTTGGAAAGATGACAGTGCAGTTGGAAATTAAAAGTCCAATGCTACGCCGACGATGACAATGGAGATAAAAAATATTGTGTCCTTGTCCTAGTTCTTTTCGCTGAGATTTACCACTGTCTAGACGGACCAAAATGAATCTGAAAAAAAAAAAAAAAAAATCAAAATCAAAATCAAAATCGAGTTGAACAGAAACTATTGGCGTCCTCGGGGTTTCAAGGGGGTGGAAAGAGATGGAGCTCTCAAATCAATGATCACGGCGCGCTGTAATACGAATTGGCCTGTTATTAATGTTAACGTGATGTATCATACAGCACCACCTCCACGCCGACAATAACCCATAAGTTCTCTATAAATTAATTATATAACGGATCGAGTGGACCGGCCTTGCGGCCCCTGGACGTCTTGGCAAGGACGGAAAAAGTTCCTGTTCTCGATTGCTCCAGGAACAGCCCCTGTCAAGTAAAGTATTACCAGTTTTAGAAGCAGCAGCAGAATCTTGCTTGAATCAATTCTTCAACGATTGCTGCTGCTATTCGTAAAGTCACATTTCCCTCCCCCCAGACATCTCATTATCACATCTCTCCACGCTGCCATCAGCAGTGAACAGTATGCAGCTGCACCAAGTAGCCATTTGGCAACGGCCAAATTTGTGCAACTGACGAAGGCGACAAAACTAAAAAACAAGACCAAATGCGGGCCAGCATTGCCCAGCCAGCCAGCGCAAGAGGCTGCCCGTATCTTGATGCGCAGGCAAAACAAGCAACAACGTGGCAAAAGCCGCATCATGCACATCCACCACCACGAACTAGAACCACTATTGACAAGGTGAGGTGAACAAGTTCCACCACAACGGCGACGGCCGCATGCATGAAAATTGAGGACATTTCCTGGCACGACATGGGGGGCCTACCTGCCAAAAAACATCCAACAACATCAGGCCAAACGACCGAATTAGCTCTCTGTCTTGGTAGTTTCCTCGCCAAGCAGCGAGAGCCTGCTGGGGTCTTTATCCAGCCAAGTCCGTTGCCAACTTGCCACTGGACCTCATCATCAAGATGATACCACTTGGCTGGGCTGGCTATTGCTTCTCTTTGTTCTTTGTCCAACAAGGGTAGGCCCGGCCCGCTTCTGTTCTTCCCTTCCTGTAATCCCCTAACTAAATAATAGGTAACCTCTACTCTTTCTTCCCTGTCGTTCATGTCCTCTAATTATGCGACGCACCCACACAACAAACTAACGGGAAAAGTGTCAGAATTCGTGCTAGTCTGGCCCGTGTCGCTCAACTCAGAAATCAGTATCCGTATCTAGCGGCCCTTTTCCCACGGGCCGTTATTAGTAACTCAGGGATCAAGGAGGGGAGGAGGGCGCGATAGATTAATAAATGGAGGAGGGGCCGCCCGCCCGCACTCTCTAGTTACTAGATTGGCGGCGCAGAGCATTCCCTTTTCCTTTTTTTTTTTTATTCCCACAAGGACTCGAGTTTCTGCCGAGCCCTCAAACCATTAGGGTCCCCCCCGGTACCCTTGCATCGATAATAAATGATCGCCGACAGTGCTGATAAACCCGCGGACCACCTGCCCTGCGCGCGGCGCAAAACTCTCATTCAGACAAAAAGAGGCAGGCCCCGGTGTGTTGCATCTCGTAGCTAATTCCTTTCTCTCAAAGCGAGTTTGACGCCTGATTCACTGTTGGCCTTCTTCTCTGTCGGGCTTGTAACAAGATCAAGGGGTTGCCGTTCTACGACCTCACGTACGACAAGGACTTTGCGGCCTTTGAGCCCTTGCTCAATTCCCTTTCTTTTTTTTCTTTTTACATATTCCCTTGTTTATTTCCTTTGGACTTGCACCGGATAAGTGTGCACCTCTTCACAATAAAAAATGTCCGCCGCAGATCAGAATGAAAAGAGCTTCGAGGTCAAAGAGCACCTGGCCAGCTCCTCACCCTCAACCAGCTTCAATGCCGCCGCCGCCGCCGCTCATCATCACCACGACGCCGACAAGGCGCTGCCCAACTCCGACGTCGACGCCGCCTGGCTGTTTCTCAACGAGCACCGCGACGTGCTCGGCGTCGACGCCGTCGACCTGAAGAGGCTGCGCTCCCGCATCGACTGGCGCATCGTCCCCATCATGTTTGGCTGCTATACGATGCAATTCCTCGACAAGGTCATCTACAACGTGAGTGTGCTCTTCACGAGCCTTCTTCTGCAAGAGGCGAGTGCACTCCAAAGCCAAGTACATGAGTCCTAACTTCTTTATCCCATCAGTATGCCGCCGTCATGGGCATAAAAAAGGACTTGGATCTTACCGGCAATCGCTTCTCCAATGTCGCCACTTTCCTCTTTGTTGGCCTTCTCTGCTTCGAAATTCCCAACAGTAAGCTTATCCCAGATATCCACCATGATGCTCACGGATGAATCGCGCCCACCACCACCACCGCGCATGCCATCCGTCGTATCGCATTACCTTGATCGCACCAGAACCAAAAGGTATTATTCAAGGCTAACATGCCATTCCGCAGTCTACCTGTTGCAAAAGGTTCCTCCGGCCAAGTGGCTCGGCCTCAATGTCACCCTCTGGGGTGTCGCTACCGCCTGCGGTGCCGCTGCCCACAACTACCCCAGCATTCTCGCCTCGCGCATCTTCCTCGGCATCTTCGAGGCCACCATTGCACCGTCTTTGTCCCTCATCAGCAGCCAGTGGTACACCAAGTCAGAGCAAGCCCCGCGCTTCTCTTTCTGGTACCTCGGCCTCGGCTTCGGCCAGATCATTGGCGGCGTCTTGTCCTACGCCTTTCAGCACATCTCGCCAACCGCATCCTTGGCCGGCTGGCGCGTCATGTTTGTCGTCCTGGGCTGCATAACCGTTCTGATTGGCCTCTGCGTCATCGTCTTCATCCCCGATACTCCCATGCAGGCGCGCTGGCTGTCCGTCACCGAAAAGGTCGCTCTTCTCAAGCACGTAAGCGTCAACCAGACGGGGATCCGCAACAGCAAGTTCCGCATCTCGGAACTCGTCGAAGCGGTTTTGGACTTGCAAATCTGGCTGCAGATTCTCATCACCGTCCTCTTTTCCGTCTCGAGCGGTGTCATCACCACGTACTCGGTCATGCTTGTCGGTCAAATCACGCACGACGCCAAGAAGACGCCGGCGCAAAACTCGCAGCACGCGGCCCTCATGAACACGCCCTCGGGTGCCGTGTCCATCTTCTTCATTCTCATGATTGGCTACGGCGTGCGCCGCAACTCGCACCGCTGGATGTGGATCCTGGCTTGCATCCTGCCGGCCATCCTCGGCGGCGCCCTCATGTCGTTCCTGCCCAAGACTAACCACGCCGGCCTGCTCGCGGGCGTCTACCTGGTCAACGCCGTCGTGGCGCCCATGCCGATGCAGTACAACTGGCTCCTGGCCAACGTCGCCGGCGCGACCAAGCGCGCCTACGCCGTCGCCATGATCAGCGCCGCCTTTTCCATTGGCAACATCATCGGCCCGCAGACGTTCCAGGCAAAGGACGCGCCCGACTACCGCCCCGCCAAGCTCGCGCTCGTCTTTACGCAGGCCGGCAGCGCGCTGGTGACGGTGGCGCTGTTTGGCTACTACGTCTGGGCCAACAAGCGTCGCGCGAGCCGCGCCCGCCAGACCGAGGACCAGTTCTTGGATAAGGAGGTGTGGGCGAGAATGACGGATAAGGAGAATCCTACGTTTCGTTACGAGTACTAGGTGGGTGTGGATTTGGAGGTTGATCTGTGTGGCATGTATATGACATGTTTTGTGTGACATTCTTGTTTATTATTCTTCATTCAAAATTTGCATATATGCATTAAAGAAATAATGCATCGTCAGCATTCAATCATTACACATTATTTTCGTACATGTGGAGTCATAATGGAGCTATTTACGATTTTTATTTGTTTCTGCCAACCCCGTCTTGAGGTGATGGCAGGATGTAGGTATTCCCAACTATTCAGGACTAACGTTACCTGTAACTACTGCAATGGTTTTAATAGTTTACCTTGCCCGCGGCAATCTGACTATGCCAGCCGGGAGGATCTGGCGCCTGAGGCAGGAAGATGAGGTGACCCCCACACAGACAACAAACGGACGCTCGGGATCCGTGCAGTGTTGGAGCGGGCGCTGGTCGCCGCTGGAGTACAACACCGCGCCGAAAAGTACAGAGAGAGGTGCCTCTCACCTCTGTACGTTGATATAGAAAGCTCACCTGAGCCATCTTACTACATTTCCTTTCATATCATGGAGACGTGTTTCTATTTGCCATTATAACTATACAAGTACTGTCAATTTGATCACTGTTTTGCTCATTTCGCCTGGACTCGCCCCAAGATCCCTACGGACGGCCCCTGATCAATCCACTTTATTACCCTTTTTTGACCAATGATCTAACACGTATCTCTCCCCGTCACGTATTCGCATCGCGCGCGCCCAGCTCTTGCAATTTCGTCTCCGACTTGCAAACCTCTGCCTTTTCCCTGTCCGCTTCTGCCCACCTTCTTGCTTCCTCGTGGCGCATCTTGCAGTCGGCGTCCCACGGATCGCTCGGAGCGCTTGTCTGCTCGGTTTGATTTATTGTCGTTCCCTTTCTTTTCGCTTCGGCTTTGCTATCAAGTATAAAAAGAGGTCGACGAGCCGCCCACCCTCCCTGTTTTCTTCATCATGTCAGGACGCTATTCTCTACGAACGTCGCCACGGTATGTCCTCCGCTCTTGCTTGATCCTTCCTATCCCGTCTTTTCCCATCTCCTCTCGATCTTGCCGTTTTGACAAATGTCCTCCACTCTCTTGCGCGGCGCATTTCGTTGATAAAAGCTGTTACTCCTGTCTTAACACATGACGCAGGAAAAAGGAGCTTTTTGATGGCATGGTAGAGACGCCCACCAAGACAAAGACGCGCGCTTCACGACGCCAATTATCGTTTCCGCCCGAAATCTCTGAAAACGAAGACGAGTCAACCAACTCTGGCTCGCCTGTGAAACCTTCCACGCGCTCTCGCTCTGTCCGCCGCCGCACCCTCGCCGAGTCGGACCCCGAGCCGGCGCAAGATCATACCGACATAGAGGACCCCGAGCCTCGTACCAAGTCCAGCAAGATGGAGAACAGAAGCACTTCTGTCAACGGCCACGGCGGTGCCAACGTGGCGCAGAAGCGCGCCGTCTCGCGCCCGAGCACGCCCGAGCAGTCACCGGCAACGGTCAAGGATGTCAAGGTTAGCGTCGTTGACGGTTGGAAGCCCGGCCAGGACCCCAAAATTGACTACTCGGACGAATTTGAATTTGGCGGCTCCGTCGGCACCTTCTTCATGATGCTCTTCTTCCCCATCCTCATGTGGTACATGTGGGTGGGCGCCACCTACTACGACGGCAGGTTTCCCTCGCGCGAGCCCGGCATGAGTTGGCCCGACTTTGCCCGCCACCTCTTTAACCTCGTCTACACCGGCGCATTCCCGCATACCAAGGCATGGCTCTGGTACTGGTCGTACCTGATCTTCGAGGGCGCCTGCTACTGCCTCCTCCCCGGCGTCTGGAGCTACGGCAAGCCGCTGCCCTTTCTTGGTGGCAAGCAGCTCCCGTACTTTTGCAACGCCTACGCCAGCTTCTACTTTACCCTTGCTGTGCTTGCCGGCCTGCACTTTAGCGGCGCATGGCCGCTGTACAACGCCATTGACGAGTTTGGTCCTCTGCTGTCGGTCGCCATTTTCAGCGGCTTCATTGTCGCCTTTGTCGCCTACTTCTCCGCTCTCTACCGCGGCAAGCAGCACCGCATGACCGGCTATCCCGTCTACGATTTTTTCATGGGCGCCGAGCTCAACCCCCGCATGTTTGGCATCCTTGACTTCAAAATGTTCTTCGAGGTCCGCATGCCATGGTACATCCTGCTCATTCTTAGTCTCGGTGCCGCCGCCCGCCAGTACGAGCAGTATGGCTATGTGTCGGGCGAGGTCATGTTCCTCGTCATGGCCCACTACCTCTACGCCAACGCCTGCGCCAAGGGCGAGGAGCTCATCGTCACCACATGGGACATGTACTACGAGAAATGGGGCTTCATGCTCATTTTTTGGAACCTGGCCGGCGTGCCCCTCTCGTACTGCCACTGCACAATCTACCTCGCTAATCACGACCCTGCAGAGTACCGCTGGAATCGTGTCGCCCTCGCCCTCTTTTACGCTGCCTATCTCTTCTGGTACTGGGTCTGGGACAGCTGCAACTCGCAAAAGAACCGCTACCGCGCCATGGAGCGCGGCAAGATGGTCTCGCGCAAGACGTTTCCCCAGGTCCCCTGGCAGACCATCCAGAATCCCAAGGTTATCAAGAGCCCCGAGGGTACCATACTCATCGATGGCTGGTACGGTTTTGCACGCAAGATTCACTACACTGCCGATATCTGGTTCTCCATGTCTTGGGGTCTCATCACCGGGTTCAACAGCCCCTTTCCCTGGTTTTACCCAGTCTTCTTCCTGTGCATGATTGCGCACCGCGCCTCGCGTGATATTCACCGCTGCCGTCAAAAGTACGGCGACGCCTGGGTCGAGTATGAGCGTCGCGTGCCCTACCTCTTTATTCCCGTAAGAATCTATTCTCTCCTTCCTCCCGCGTCTTCCATCACACTGTTCTCTAATCTTGTCAAAACAGTACGTCTTTTAAAGATGTTTTCTCTAAGCAAAAACTTGCCTTTTTGCTTCTTTCGACAAGCTCCGTCAAAGCTCGCTCGCCATTTTCCTCTTCCTCCTCCTCTTCTTCTTTCTTTCTTCAGAGCAGCCTAACCATCACCGGACTTTTTTTTTTTTTTTATACTTTTCCCCCCCCCCCCCCCTGAATTCGCTGTACATATGATGCACGCAAATCACCCATGTCACGCAAGATATTTTTTAATGAAGGGTCGGAGAGGGGATGGGAGTCAAAGGAATGAGTGTGTGTTCTTTTTTTTTTTTTTTTTTGGTTTTCCGGTTTCAATAATGTTGGGATGAAAAGAGGGCAACAAAAATACAAACGTGGTCAATGAAGATGCAGGTCCTGATGCGGGGGTCGAGGTTAATTACACGCCAGATGGGTTTCTTTTTTTCTTTTCCTTTCCTAATACTTCTTTACATGGGCAAGTTTTAGGCAATCATTTCCAAGCATACCTTCTACAAATCCACAAATGCAACATGTGTGCCCAAGTCCCAACATCATAGGCCAATAGCTACCAAGTGTCACCGCCAAGACAATACAACGAGAGCAAATTAACAAATGCATCTTCTTTAGCCTAAAACTAGATCTTCTCCATACAGTTATGGTCTATAACGAGAAACACCCGAGGCCAGTTCAAACTCTACCTGTCGCTAGTGTACATGTACGACGTCTCCATACCCTTGTTCTGACGCGATAACCCGTCTGCCGATACGCATTATTCTCATTCCAATCCCAGTATGCGGGCGGAATAAGGGTGTGGATCAAGCGCCTCCAAAATGCTCTATTGTCACATTACGTCCTGGGGTCGCAGACTTTTGGCGGTGGTTAACTTGTCAAGTTTGTGACCCCATCACTCTCGTCATTATTTAACAGCTGACGTCGGTGTTTGCCTTGGAGTTCATGAGCAGGGCAACAATGAGACCGTATAGACCTGTTGCGTTGTTAAAATCGTCTCAGGACAGTGCAGTCGCGGCGACTTACCGAGGACTTCGGCGAAAATCAGGATAAGAATCATGCCAACAAAGAGACGGGGCTGTTGGGCGGTACCACGGACACCAGCATCACCGACGATACCAATGGCGAAACCCGCAGCAAGACCAGCAAGACCGACGGAAAGACCAGCACCAAGCTGGATGAAACCAGTGTAGAGAGGAAGCTTCTGCGTCAAGCCATCGGAAATAAGAACGGACACGACGAGACCGTAGATACCAATGATACCAGCCATAATAACGGGAACAATGTCTAGAGCTGTGTTAGCTTTCGCTACGGCAATTGATGAAGATCGAATCGAAAAAGTGCGTACTCTTGACGATGAGGTCAGGGCGGAGGACACCCATGGCGGCGATACCGACACCAGACTTGGCGGTACCGTAGGAGGCGCCTAGGCAGGTAAATACAATGGCACAGGTGCAACCCATGGCGCCAAAGAAGGGCTAGGATGTTTGTTAGCACAGTTATCAGATGCATCGCCCGCTGGCGATGAAGGTTGGGCGGTCGGCTAGCAATCGGTGGGAAGTCGCTCGAAACCGGAACCGGGGAGTGAAAGTACGAACCGCATAGACGGGGCTGCAGGTTACCAGTTAGCTTTGCATGCTTGAAAGAGTGGCACACGAGGAGAATGCAGCCAGTTTCGCAGCGTTGCGGCGATGGCAAAAGCTGGAGATGATGCTCAGAGAGCTCTCAGGGCGCATCATCCCCCCTCAAGAGCGGCAAACGGTGACGTACCAAAGCTCAGTAGACATGGCGGCGGCTATTCTGACTATGGGAGAAAATGAGAGCTAAGTCAAGGGCGAATTTTGAAGCTTGGGTCGGTCGTTCTCGGGATGGGCCAGCAGCGAGGATCGTAGGCGATGAGCTGTTGATGCCGCGATTAATGGGGTGTGTGTGATGGTTGGATTCAGGTGACGCTCCCCCCAGCGACCGAAGCAATGGGCCGCAGGTTTTTGCGGTACTGTGGCAGGAAGGAACCTGCCTTACATAACAATCCGCCCCGCAACATCGATAACCCGATGCCGGTCTGGCGGCCGCCAATTGGCCGGAGCCGCTGACCCAACTGAAAGCCCAGGAACACTGCATCGTCTGAGCGTATGCATCCAAAGGCCACTCGGAATTGTAGCTCGGTTGCTGGGTTGGTGATTAATACAATTTATTGGCAGCTTTGGGCGAGTGCATACCTCATCTGCACAGATCCTCATTGCGGTCTTGCGGTATGGTGGCTTGCGGCACATTCTCTTCGGGCTTCAACCACAGCGCCCAGCGTGCCACAAAGCGACTATTAATGTACTTTTCATAGTACAAAACAGTCAGAAACGCTCACAGCTTATAAATAATTCAGTTGCAAATAAACAATACTTTTATCCTCAGCTACCCGACACGTCATCATCTACACTCTAACGCCGCTGCATCACACCAAGCCCCATAGTTGAGCCGTCGCTAAGCCTTATCCTCGAATCTGGAGGGAGGAAATAATCCTCTGGCCAGCCACTGCATCTGCATGATGCAAGAGAAGCCATCCCCAGCTCCTCGGCAAGGCCCAAACCGCAGATCACATCCTGCCTACTGATACGGTGCTAGCCATGACGTTGTCCCCACACTCCAGAAGGCAAGTCGCGTCGGACGCCGAGGCCAATCACCCCCACCATATGTCATGGACATTTTAGTACAACGACAGCAACTCTGCTGCTCATTCTTTCATATACACTTGCTACTGGAGCCCGGCTTCTTCTCCTACAAGCCTGGTCCGCTGTCCTGACTGTTGCGACTCCGAGCATCCTGATAATGCCTGGTCTCGCGCGCAAGGTCTTGATATGCGCTGCCGTAGATGGCCTGATCATCCAACCGCTGTCCTCCAAGGGCCAGCGCCCTTCCAGGCCTGTACAAATCAAATATGCAGATGCGTCCATATCTTCTGTGTCTAGAGAGCATGTGCCAGATATCTCAGCTTCAGACTCAACTTTTGAGGCATTTGGTGTGATAGGTGAGCGCCAAAGCATGCGCAGTGAAGATGTAGCCCTGACGTTTTAGGTCTGATTACGGTGTCGAACCTTAGCTACCTTGTTACAATCACCAAGAGAAAACAAGTCGCGCACGTTTTTGGCTCCCCTATCTATGCCGTGACTGGTGTCGCAGTCACTCCTTGCACCTCGCAACCCGACGCGGCCGCCTCCATCCGCCGTACGGTCAGATGGTTGGATGACCGACCCTCTACTGCAGATCGAGATGTGGAAAGTAGTGACGAGGATGTGGAGCTACCATCAGCCTCGGCAGATGATATTGACGATGGCGCAACTGATGGAGGTGAGAATGACGTGACGTCCTCTCGAAGCAGTATCGCCGAAGATGTCATCCGTCGAAAGGGCAGCTATGGCAGATTCGCGCAGCGCTGGTTCAGCGCTAAGGGATGGACCGTGGAACAAAGACGAACACTGGGCCTCAGCGATGCTTCGAATGACTCCAAATTACCAGAGACGGTAGGCGGCCCTCGAAAGCCACCAGGAGATGAAGATGATGCTCAACGACCCGCAACCGCTTTACTGCCAAAGCTTCTGCGAGCCATGTACCTCCTCTTTGGCAAATCGCGAAGCTTTTACTTTTCTTACGATATTGACATAACACGTCGACTCTCCAACAAACCACTGGCCTCACGAGCCGATGTCGCGCTATACACTCAAGCAGACGAAACATTCTTTTGGAACAAGCATATGATGAATCCATTTATTCAGGCCGGCCAAGATGACCTTGTTCTCCCAGTAATGCAAGGCTTCGTTGGGCAGAAGACATTTATTGCCGATCGCAGCCCGCCTCAAGTCGATGAGCCCATGATGGAGTCTGTTGAGCTGAGCACTCTGACGTCAAAGGAGCCGCCAGCTGCTGAAATGGCTCCTGCCAGTGCACGGAATTCCCTCGAGTTGCGGCCTTCGGAGAGCAAATACCTGTTAACACTCATATCGCGGCGATCGACGAAACGCGCCGGTTTGCGTTACTTGCGCCGTGGTATTGACGAGAATGGTTTCACGGCCAACATGGTCGAGACGGAGCAAATCCTGTCTCGCTCCAGCTGGGATTCCTCATCTCCAATATACTCATTCCTGCAAATTCGAGGCAGTATCCCGTTGTTTTGGACCCAGACTGCCTATGCGCTGAAACCCGTGCCCGTTCTACAACACTCTCCAGACGAAAACTACAAGGCGCTGAAGATGCACTTTGAGGGCCTCGCAAGAAATTATGGACTGATTCAGATTGTGAATCTAGTTGAGAAGCAGGGAGTCGAGAAGTCGATTGGGAGTGCGTTTGAGAAGAATGTGGAGCGGTTGAACGAGCAAGGTAGCTGCGGTCTTGTGCCATTCGAGTGGTTCGACTTTCATCATGCATGTCGCGGTATGAAATTTGAGAATGTGAACCATCTGCTCCTTCTACTCAAGGACAAGCTAGAGAAGATGGGTAGCACTGTACAAAAGGGTGGCAACGTCATAGCTTCTCAAAGCGGTGCATTCCGCACCAACTGCATGGACTGCTTGGACCGGACCAATGTCTGCCAGAGCTCTTTCGCCAAGCACATGCTCGAATTCCAGTTGAAAGCTGAAGGGATAGATATGGGTGCGCAGCTGGACCAGGAGACAATGTGGTTCAACACACTCTGGGCAGACAATGGCGATGCAGTTTCCAAACAGTACGCCTCGACTGCCGCTATGAAGGGTGATTATACTCGCACTCGAAAGCGCAACTACATGGGTGCTTTAAATGATGCCGGCCTATCACTTGCACGCTTCTACTCCGGGTATGTTGCATGACGCGCTGCGAGACAATATACTAACAAAGGATAGAATGGTGAATGACTACTTTAGTCAAGCTGTAATTGACTTCCTCTTGGGGAATGTCACCAGCAAAGTGTTTGACGAATTCGAAGCTGACATGATGACCAAGGACCCTGCAGTCTCCATCACAAGGATGCGAGGTCGCGCAATTGATCTCTGCCAGAAGCGAGTCATTGCAGATGCGGAAGAGGAGGTCCATGGGGGTTGGGTCCTCATTAGCCCCAGCGCCGCAGATGTGGTCAAATCATTTCCGATGGAAGAAGTGGTGCTGCTGTTGACGGATGCCGCCCTCTATCTGTGCCGATTCGACTGGGATCTCGACAAAGTATCGTCATTCGAGCGAATCAACTTGGCAAATGTGACCAGCATCAAGTTTGGCACCTATATTTCTTCGACAGTATCAGCGGCCCAGATGGATGAGGCGCGCAACGTTGGCTTTCTGCTATCATATCAGCCCGGTAAGAGCGACATCAGGCGAACCAACACTCGAACCATGTCATCACAGCAAGAGTTGGCAGACGTTGCGCAGAGCACCACGCAACAACAGTCTGGACTGGCTAGCTTCTTCTCGCCACGTCCAAAGGAGCACACGGTGAGACAGTTTGCATTCAAGGCTACGTACACAGACTCTTCAACAGCGGCCACGCGGCCCGGCCCGAAGCAGACAGAAATCCAGCAAGTTGTGACAATTTGCTCAGAGATTGAAAGGCTAGTTTTACTTGGGCAACTCCGGAAAGATGGAGAAGAGCCAAAGAGCATTATAGAGAAGGGAGACGTTATCTCTCTCGACTCCGCCAAGCGAGATACTGGGTTGCTTGAGCAACTTGGGCATTCTATTAAAAAATTGGTATGGGCATAGATAGGCTCAGGGTCCTGCAGATGGTCAAGGCCAAACAGTATTAAAGAAGCAATCTTATTATGGCATTGTCATGCACAGTCATGTTTTATGTGGGTGATGTCCTGTCTATCCTATACAAGTGCAACTGATATCGCATATTTTCCAACTGAATTGGGTACGTCAACTGATCCGAGAGGCGGAACCACAGCGAGTCGTGCGACTCCAGCCTCGTCCACTCCCGCGCCGTCGCGCCCGCCCGCTCCGTCAGCGTATGGTGTAGTAGCCACTGCATCGGATACTTTTTCCTATCCTTTCCCACCGCGGCCTCGGAGTAGCTCCCCGGGCTGTCGACGACCAGCAGCAGCGCCCCGTCCGGCAGCGCCGCCTCGAGCGCTCCAAGAAACCGCGTCGTCTTGCCGACGCCGCCGCTCGTGTACAGCTCATTCAGCGTAAATAGCAGCGTGACGACGACGACGGCGGCGGCGTCCTCGTCGGGGGCGGTCATCACATCGGCCCATTGCGTCTTGGTCAGCTCCAGCGCGTCCTGCTGCAGCACGCGCAGCCGCAGATGCGATGGCGTGGACAGCAGCGGCGGCGCGTTGGCGGCAGCAGCGGCGGCGGCGGACGCGTGCTTGGAGAGCGGCAGAGGTGTCGTTAGCGTGGCCTGCATCGTGGACGCGACGCCGGCCCACGGCGCAGAGTCGAGGAGCGTGAGCGAGCCGCGCGCCGCCGCCGCCGCCGCCGCCGCCGGGTGCTGATGATGCGCCAGGTAGCTGGCAAAGGCGACGTGCTCGGCGGCGCATCCGCCCACGCAAATCATTATGGTGGTGGCGGCTGCTGATGATTGGGACGATGACGACGAGGTGCTGTCACCAATATGAGGCGCAAGGTAGTGCTGAAAAATGGCCGCGTAGCAGAGCGCCCGCGTCGGGCTCCAGCGCGCGGCGTACGCGGCGAGATGGTCCTCGCGGCCAAAGGCGGCGGCAAAGTCGCGGCGGTACAGCGCCTGCTTGATGGCCTGCAGCCGCTGCGGGAGGTTGGCGTCGCCGAGCGCGGCGGCAAAGGCGGCGGCAAAGTGGTTGAGAAGACGCTGCTGCTGGGGAATGCTGAGCGGCGGCGGCGGCGGCGGCGCATCGTCGGCATTCCTTGACGTTGTTGTCGTGGCGGCGAGTGGTGATGGTGATGTCGTCGGCCCACCACCACTGGGTTTCTTCTTCATGGCAGCCTGTTTCCGGACCATTGGTCTCTCTGTCTCTTTTCTTTTGTATTTTATGAATGCAAGAAAAATATGTAAACCCTGAAACGCTCGTATGACGAATCACAGGGATCAACTACGCCCGAGTTGGGTTGTAGTTTGCAATTTTGTGGTTTTGGCAGGGTTTTTTCTCCGAGTTGCCCGCTCTGGCAACCTCGTACAGGCAGTAGGTAGTATAAAGCCACGGTGAGAGGCTCGGTTTCCATTCGTGTATAGCAGGCTGGCGGACCTGGGAGTGTTGCTCTGATTCACCGCAATCATGTATGTACCGCTGCTGCTGCTGCTGCTGCTGATGCTGTTGTTGTTTTCTGTCTTGTCCGTCGAGAGGCCCCATGGTACAAGCTTCCTGTGGTGGGTGGGACGCCACTCGACCAGTATTCCAACTGCCATCAATAACTTCAACATTTTTGTCTCAAGAATTGGCAAATAAAATATTTTCGGTTTCGTATTGATATCATGTGATTTCCTTGTCGAAAGATCGTTTCACCTACCCGCTGGGCTTTGGTGTACCATGGGCAGCGTTTGCGATACAGGCCATGGCGAGATCCATCGCAGATCATGTGTCTCTTGAACTTCAACATCGCGATGCAGCCTCTCGATTAAAATAAAAAGATGGTCTGATTATATGCCTTTAGAAAGTGTGTGTACATGTGCGCCATGAACGCTCTTTGCATGGGGCCATATTTCCAAGACTGATGCCCATCAGGATGCCCACATCTGTCATGATTGTAGTTGAAATCTATATAAATAGTGTCATGATTTGATTGTATCGTTCTATATAAAGGCGAGATACCAGTCTAAATGTGCCGGAAAGTCATGTCGTGCAGCGCGGATTGTTGCTCTGACTCGACTCATGCCGTGTCGCGGCCGAGAAGAAGCAGTAAAACGGTAAAAGCACCTCAGCACCCTTGTGTAGTTAGTAGTTCTTCCGTCGCTCAATTAGTCATACAGTTATTGCTGTGACACCTCGGCACTCTTCCTGTTATTCGCCCGCATTCTCCTCTGTCCCTTCCGTCGTGCTAGCCACTGTCTGACGCATTCCCAGCAAACCACATGAAACTCTGCATCACCGTGCAATCTCGCTCCTGTTTTCTTTTCACTTTAGCTTTCGCGCAATAGGCTATAGACACTTTATGTAAGAACCTTCGGCCACCTACGGGCATCTTATAGTTGTCGCATTGCGCAGGAGGCGGTTCGATTACGGGCGTCTGGTACCCGCAAGGCTCATAGTCTATAGTGGCAGAGTTGCATTTACCGTCGCATTTACCCTCGTCATGTTGTTTCCGTGTGTAAATATTGTGTGTCTACATGGTTTTATGTCAATGACTAACTGCGCACACGACTTGTACAGCGAAGCGCACATCGACATACGCTGAGTGCCAGGAAGGCGCATCCTTTGCTTGCCTACTTGCGCCTTCTCCTTGTTACCACATATCTCAACATAAATCAACATGGCGCATGCAACGAGCCGTGAATCTCTCGTCCTGCACCCGGTATAGTTTACTGTCTGCATATTCAACACTCTCACCTACTCCATGGATCAGCGTGATCTCAACATTCTCACTTACGACATTTTATGGTCCGATGCGGATCGCCGAGACTTTACGAGATATGTCCTCAACGAAGCAGATGCGCACCAGATATCAATGAGTTGGTCCAGCCGCCGAAGCTTCTCAATATTATGTAAAGAAAAGGTCTTTCAGTTTCGCCCCCACGGGCTGAGGCTCGACATGGATATGATTTGCGCTGCGCGAGCCATTTATCGGCCGCATATGCGAGGCGATATACAGGAGGCTGCATACGGTACTCTTTGGATATATGTATCGAGATATATTAGTGGCCGTATGCCTAGGGCTGACCAACGCCTCATTGAGACAATGGGCCATCTGGCACGGTTTGTGACTTTCCCTGCAACGCGTCACGCAGCGAAAGCAGGACAAATCGGTGCTAACACTTAACAACAATAGGTTTTTTGCTCTCCCTCTCAGGAGTCAACGGGAAAGTCTGACAGAGCAACAAAGAACGGGGCTAATCAAGAGGTATGAATCTACTTTGGATCAACTCTCAACGATGCTCCCACTCCGTTTTCGGTCCCGGCTTGAACACGTAAGAGAGAATCTCGCAAGGCTCTTTGAGAACGACTGGCCGCTAGTTCTGAGTAACTCAGGGCTCTACCCAAGCAACATCTTTTTCCAAGAAAGGGGCGAGTTTGCCTGCAGCAACTGGAGCCAGGTCGAGGTGTGCCCTTTTGGCGTGTCCGCGGCATCCATCGATCGATTCCTCGGTCAATATGACGGGAGCGGAATATGGAGGCTTGTGAAAGACTATGGGGTCTGGAAGAGGACTTTTTTCCACAAGTTGAAGGAAAATATGCCCTGGAGGTGGGACGAGCGAATACACGTGGCCCTGCTGCTGGGTCAGTTTCTGGACCGGAAGCATGCTTTCGGAGAGGTATTCTACGGCGGCGACACGGCATACGGAGATATTGAGCATCGATGCACTTTTCTCGATCGAGTGATGCTGGGTTTTGAAATGTCGGAGGAGGAAACAGCAGGGAGGCTATGGGATCGCGCGCTGTATAGCGGACGGTTTTGACGTTGGCAGCGATATTCTGATTGTGCAAATCTTCATCCTTGGAATGAACCGGAAGCGTTAATCTGGTAGGGAAGCATCTTTTCCAAATGCCCCTTGAGGGCGGTCAGCTCCATTGTCGCAAGGTGGTGACACACCGCATGAAGAGCCTGCTTTCGGCCGATGGTGATCCTCTTCTTCACAGCCAGGCACAGTAGATTAGAGGACGAAGCGAACCATCATAGTCGTATCCTAGAGCAACAATGGAAAGCTCTACTTAACATGCGTTGTGAGAGCATGGGGAGCCGAGATGGTGCATGTAAGGAGAGCCGCCACCTTTCAAAGACCTGGCCCACTACTAGAGTCTGCTTCGAGGGAATCACAGGAATCAAAGGAGACCACTGCTGCGTTTAGTACAAATGCCATGCGAAAGTAGTGCGAGTGCGGCCGAGACTGCACGCGCAAAGATACGCAAGTTTCTCCATCGAACACACCCATGATGAACCTTACTTGTCTGGAGAGACGTACATCTTCTGCCAGAGTGATCTTTTTAGGGCAGGGTCAACTACAGAGGGCAGCCACAGTATAGAGCCGTTCCGAAGCTCCCTTTGCTGCATGCCGTGATTCCATGAGCAAGGGTACACAGATCTTGGGCGCTGGGTTACCGTGTACGACGCGCCGACCACACAACCGGGTCGCTCGCGACACACCTAGTCATCATGGCCTGTACAATAAGAGATGGCATCTCTTCGATTTGGTAGGCGAGTGGTTCCCCCATCCGCGAACAGTCCGAACAGCCCCTCGCCAAAAACCGCAGGCTCCAAGATGCTGTCCAGCGCGAGCACAAACCAAATCATGATTGACCTCTTCTTCCGCGAGCGGCCGATACCCACCCGAAAAGACTGCGACGAGTTTGCGCGCGCCCTCACGCAGTGCGAGCCAGATTTGGCGCTGCTGCAGGGCGCCAACAGCTACACCGTGCGGGCGGGCCACTCGTACATTGTCCAGTTTCGCAAGCCGTCGCGGAGGCTGGACCTCGCCCTTCTTCGTCTGGCAAGAGAGGTATACGGAGCCCACGTGCCCGAGTTTGTAGAGGTGCACCGGTTCGGCGATCTCTGGGTATACAAGATTACGCGAATGCAGGGAATCCCCGTGTATACGATGCGGACCAACCCTACGGGTGATGTTGGCAAGTCTCCTTTTTGCCGCACAATCCAGGATTACGCCAGGTTGGTCACTTTCCCCGTCCAAAGTCGCACTCTCGACACGATGAAACAAATAGCCTTACAGTGCCTCTTGTTTCCCAGATTCTGCGCCGCTTCCTGGAAGCACAGGCCTTCAAACCCGCCCCGCGCCCGAGCGACGCTGCAGACCGAGTACCTCGCCGCGCTCGAAAGGCTGAGCCACACGCTCCCCGACCGCTTCGGCGCCGACGTGGAGCGGGCCCGCGAGGCCGTGTGGCAGCTGTTTGGCGGCGACTGGCCCATGGTCATCAACAACCCGCAGGTGACGCGGTCCAACGTCCACGTCGCGGACGACGAGTCGGGCACGCTGTTGGGCCTCGTCGCCTGGAGCACGGCCGAGGTTGGGCCGTGGGGCATGATGGTGCCGGGCATCGAGACGCTGCTCGGGCATATGAGCTACGGCGGGACGTGGACGCGGGTGGACGGGTACGCGGCGCTGCGGCGGCTGTTCTACGACGAGCTGGGCCGGGAGTTGGGCGGGCTCGAGGACGAGCGCCTCGACGGCGTGTACGCGCTCGGGCTGCTGCTGCAGAAGACGCCGCACTCGCTCGGGAGCTGCTGGGAGACGCTCGGAGAAGGCGTCTTGAGCAACGATCACCCGGCAGTGACGTTTCTCCAGTCGGCGTTGCTGGGCCGGGAATAAAAGATGGCAGAGGTGTCCGGTGGGTGTCAAGGTGTTCTGCAACAGACCTCTAGACTATGTATTGCTTTTTCAAAGATTAGATAGCTCTGCAGCGAGCTTCACTCCGGTATTGTGATATTGGAACGGTCCCCATCACTGTGCGTGTAACGGCCTGGCACGGGTTCGTCGGGCCAGATACTGTGTAGTTCGAGTTTGTTGCCATCTATTCTGCAGGTAGAAAGTTGTATTCGGCCATGCACGTAGCGAGCTCGTTCATATTTGTGCGTTTGTTTTATCAGGCCATGGATGTTGTCGAGGAAGCATCTAGCACGTAAGGTGACGTTCGAGGACTCACAGCACACGAAGGCGATGCCAACATGTACGAGCTAGTTCTTTCAATATTGACGGCATGTCGAGATATGTAAGGTCGGTGAATTGATGCCTGTTTGAGTACCTCGACGACGTGGTAGTCCGTCAGTGGTCGTGATACCAGTTGTGAGGGCGGTTTGTGGGGCGGCTTGTGCAGCTTGTGGGGGCATTTTGTGGCTGGTGCCGCTTTAATGAGCGCTGTGATGTAGCTGCTGCCTGGTATATTCTCGTACAGCCGTGTCCTTCCCGGGCCTGGGGCTGAACATTCATTTTGCTCTTTTTCTTCGGTTCTTGTTTTGATATGTCTTGGGAAAGCTGCAGGCAATAATATTTTCATGGCTTCTCAGAGGTGTCTGGTAGAGCTGCTTGTGTGTCCTTCCTGGAGCACGTCACACTGTGTGGAGCGGCCTGTGACGTGCAGTGTCAAGAGTGACTGTTTGTCTTGCTTTTTGGCAGGCTCGCATAATAAGCATGCGGCAGGATTGCGTGAAGCACTTTATTGAATCTGGCTTTGGCGTGGCCCAAGTGAAGCCCCAAGGGAAGCCGTGTTGACAGCAATGCATCATGAACGGCAGGCCAAATTAGTACGGGCCATCACTATACTGGTACGGAACAGCTCTAAAATTATCTCGGAAAAAAAAGATGAAATGAGTTCAATCTCGGCAGAAATGCGCTCGCTTACTAAGTTATTACCTACGGATAATCTGTACAGGCCACATGTAATGGTTAATGCCACATTCCTTGCTGCTGGGTGAAGGGCAAAGGGCGGCGCTGGCGCTAGACGAAAATAGGACGAGCTCCATTGTAGGTACTCAGTAGCATCACGCCCCCAAGCCCAGATAAACATACAGTAATAAGCCCAAGTCTTGCAACCTGCTTAGGCAAATACTTCTGAAAACGGTATTCAACCATCTTAAGTAGTACAGCCATAGTTTCTGTCACCATGGCAGGCGACACTCTTCAAGCGGCAGTCTCTGAATCCATCGATCCACTGTAGCTTGATGCTTGCCCACCAAAGAGCCTGATCTAGTGCAGATTTAGCGCCTGCTCCCTGGTGCTGGCAGCTGCTGCGGGCCTCTTTTATAGACTTGAACAGCTGTACCGAGAGTGCCTCTGAGGAATTCCGAACAGCATCATGGGGATTTTATAAGTAAATAGTAATTTGCTCTGGATCAGCCTAGCCTCAATGTACCTGCAGCGCCTGACTCCGAGCGCATTGTATGATGATTTAGTTGTGATTTGGTGGTGATTTGGTGTGTTTTGTTCTGAATTACCTTGGACCCACCCACCACTGTAGGGCCGGGTGTAGGCACAGGTAACTACCTTCTAACTACCTAGTAGAAGGTAAGGTAATGGGTGGGTAGGTAGGTGGCAGGCCCGTAGGCATGATGCTCCCGCGTCGTCTCTGCCCATCCACCACCCAAAGATGGTGCTTTTTTTCTGGTCCTGAATCATCTCCAACATTTCTTGTCCTCCTCTGTTTCCACACCCACCATCCTCGCCTTTTTTTACATTGCCTTTGCTTTTCTTCCCTCCCTCTTCTTTTTATCAACGACGCTCCCTCTCCGTAAAGAGCCGCCCCCAAAGTGGCAGCTCCTTCTCTTATCCCATTCAAATACCCACCCTCGTCCTCTGTGACGTTGACTACTACCGTGCTTTGTCGTTCGCAAAGCTTCTCCCACTCGTCAGCCCTTGCCTTTCCTCCGCATCTTCCGACTTTCTATCACGCTGGTTCCATCTTCTTTTTCATCAGCGCCATTCGTTCCTTTTCTTCTTTCTTTCTCTGCTTTCACTCATTTATCGACTGCCCTTTGCGCGTATCCACCAAACCGCATGACCGTTCTGCGATCCTTCATCTCGATTGCAGCTCCGACGCACTGCTCGTCTGCTCTCTCCTTGCTGCTGTAGGCTCTTTGCAGCCATGACTCCTGCTCCTCGCCGCAGAAACTTGCTTGGTCATCGTCGTCGCGTCGAGGACGAGGGCGACGATGACGGCCGTCCAGACGGTCTCGACCTTGATGACGACTCCTTGACCGATGGCACCATGGCCACCGACGACCATGATGCCGCCGCCGACAGCGACACCAGCAACATCGAAGACGCCTCGCCCACATCTGGTCCTGTCCAGCATGTCTCCAATGGCTCTACTAAACCACAACGAAAGCACCACTCCAAACCCGCTATCCCCCCAGCCCCTGTCGCCACACGGCCTGCAGCTATCGCGAAACCACCCGCCGACGACCAGACACCGCCGCAGCAGATCCAAGCACAATCCAACCAGGTTGTGCCCTCGCCGCCGAAATCTCCATCTGCGCCTGTCATTGTCAGCTCCGCCTCGGCCATGAGACCGCCTGTCAGTGACCCAAATGCTCGACGCCGCAACGAAAATGATGACTACAAGCGCCGCCGAGACCAAGACCCTGCCTTTGTTCCCAACAGAGGCGCATTCTTCATGCACAGACAGGCTCCAGGCCCCCCAGACGCCGCTTTTCGCCCCTTCGGCCGTGGTACTAGAGGACGAGGCGGTCGCGCTAGTTTTGCTGCGAATAGTTATGGCCGTATACAGTACGCTTCAAACCCTTCCTCCCTTGCCATTATTACCTCGAGTCTTGTCATCGCCTCGTGCTAACCATTGCATCACAGTCCCATGTATCAGTCGGCGGACCCAACGGCCAACATGCCCTGGACACATGACATGCATGAAGCCATTTCTGTTCCCCAATACTCCCGACGATCACGCCAAGTATCTGTGGAGGGGGGACTGGCACACGGCAATGGATTCATTCCGACCTGCAGAGACAGCGACAAGCCCATCAACCGAACGCTCTCGACGGAAAAGCACATAGGAAACGTTCAAGTCCGCGTTTATCTCCCCAACATGGAGGAGCCCTCAATCTACTCGGGCATTCAGATGAAGCAGTACACAAAGCTTCCGGATCACCGACCACCGCTACGGAGGGATAAACCCGTGCGTATCTCCCTTCCCGAGAGGGAGCCGAGTTACATTTACCCTGCATCGGACCGGTCATTCACCTTTATTCCACGGGCTCTTCGACCGAACCAGCAGCAACGTGTTCGCGGCAAACCTCGATCAGGCTTTGGCTCTGTGGGCAACTTTTCCCGTCGTACCAGCGCTTTTGGCGGCAGCTACTATGGCAGCATGTACTCTGCTAGTGGTAACATCAGCCGTAGGTCGTCTATTATCCACGAAAGGGATTTCATGTTTTCGCCAACTGGATCCGCCGTCTCTCGGCAACCCTATGCATTGGACCGGCCGATCGTTCGTCTTCCACCTTGTGCGCGAATGGACATGACGCCAGACATCGGTACCCAGTTTGGGCCACCTATGCACATGCCTATGCCTTTACCCGTGCAGGAAATGCCGCCACCGGGCAGGATGGATGGCAGTTCCATGGACGCCGCAGGGCCCGCACTGCCTATGCATCAGCCTCGGCCCCAGAAGAACATCTCTGTGGCGCATATTGAATCGCCCGGCATGCCCCAAGGTGGCCAGACTTTCCAACAGGCCTTTCATCAGCAAGTTCCGGTCCAAATCGGCAGTGGCTACCAGCAAGACAGCCACTCGAGGAGGCCGTCGCACTCGCAGCGCGTATCTGGTACACCGCTGTCGCATATTCCAGAGCGCCCCGCGCATGCTGCACCATTCAACACCAACGCCTATCCTCAGCAAGGTTACTACCACGGTCAACCCCAGCCCAACCAGCAAGGCTACTATTACCCGGGCAACTATGCGGCAGGCAGCGCGAATGGGCAAGCAAGCGGCTACCCCTCGAATGCCCCGAGCCCCATGGCCGGCAACTACGCGATGCAAGGTCAGATGGAACCGCAAGCCAGCCAGACGGGAGGCGCCGCCGGATCGGGCAACCTCGTTGCGCAAGAGGCCAACGGCATGGTCTACTACTTTGACCCTTGTACGATGCAACCACCCACAACCACCTATGCTCCTTACCCATCCATGCAGACCTATCCTACGAGCTCCATGGGCATGCACGGGATGATGACGCCTAGTCCCGATACCTTTTACTACTCTCAGACAGCCCCCGGCATGATGTACTATCCACAGTAGGATGATGGACCAGCGGCCGGGGAAGTGTTGCTCTCTTTCCCTCCTCCTTACTCGATTGTTTTCTTTTGATATGTATTTTGGAGTCTACGAACTGTGGCATTACGGCGTCGACTGATGTACTGTCGTTTCATTTTCCTGTCCTGGACGGAGTTTGGGTCGAACCAAAACAACCGACTGGATCTTTACTTGGCAATGGGGGCAAAAATTAGCATGCTTGAGCCTATTTTGATGTTTTTGTGCCGTCATTATCGATGCTGGACTCTTAATCATGTCCTTGTTTCGTCTTTTTCCTTTTCTCTTTACATTAGCAAGCTTAACGCCTATTTGTTGTAGCCCACGGGCACTTTTTGTTTTGTGGCTGCGGGCCAGCTCCGCCTAATCACCATCTTGGATTCCCACTTGCTGTTTACGGCTCTCTACGCTTTCCCCTGTCCTTGTTTGTTCTATCTTGTTCTGCCAGCCGATTGGGTTGGAAATGCAATGTCCATCGGTATGGCGTTGTTTTTCTGTTTTGGGAGGGAAAAGATGAAGAGCCAATGGTGGTGATCAATTGCCAGCTGTTCTTGTTGCAGGCAGGCTGGGCCTATCTTTTTTGTCTGAGTTCTGAACATGGGCCGGTTTTGATGCGGGACCGAGGCCGGACGACACTTTTTATCTTGTATCCTCATTGTCGAATGACGTCTTTTTCCTTTACTCTGACTGGTTCGCGGTCTTTCGTTCATGGTAGCGGTGTTGGTGGTGTTTTTTTTTTTCGGAGACGGGTATTTCTTACTTGCTTAGGAGCCAAAAGAATTTTTTCCCCAGGATCTTTATGAGTTTTCGTAACTGATGGTCAAAGTCACTTTAATGACGTGCGTCATGTCAATATTGCTTTTCCTGTATCAGACCCATCTTGCCGAGGCTGGTAGAGGAGAATACAATAATAAAAGCCGCAACATTTCCCCAAGTGTCTTCCTCACGACGAGTTCCTTCCCCGAGCCCACCAGCCCCTCTTACCCGTATTTATCGTAGTAAAAATGATGATTTAGCACGAACCAGTTCCCCGCCTTCCCGTAGTCATCCCTGGGCACTTTGGGCACCAACTACTCCAACTCGCTTCCTATTCCCTGCGCGATGACGGAAGCGTGGAGACAACAAGGCCGAGCCCTCTTCACGAGCTGATGATGGCCTTAATAAATGCTGCGGGGTCCTGGGGAGAAGGCGACTAGAGTTTATCTTTGCTACCTAGGTAATGTACATACTTCAACCTTTCCCCGCACTGAGACGAGTTTCCCTTATCGAACAACGCCTACGGCGGCTAAAAGGGAAAGTGGGAGGGGGATGCGACGTGATTGCTTTTATGCAAGATAATGCCAATGCTGTTGAGAATAAAGATGTGTTATGATGAAGTGAGGATCCTTGCCTATACATACACACACACTGTTACACACACAACTCTCCCCGCTCTCGCTGGATGGAATAATCTATCTTTATTAAACCCTTTTTCCCCGCATGTTCTCTCTCTGGCCATCTCGTGATTCACATCTACCTTTGCTGGCGCATTCGTCGATATCCCGCACAGACACACAATCACACCACAACCACGCCACATACACGTACCTCTGTGGTATTGTGTGACGCCATTACCCTCGCAACAAATGTGGTGATATTTTACCACAACTTTTATTTTGTCTTTCTCCAACCTATATTCTCTCCTTGTTCTCTTCGTCGTCTTTTCCTTTCTCTTTGTTTTATTTTGAAAAACAAACCTTTGGAAAAACAAAAAAGCAGAGAGACAGAAATGGCGGACCTACCCTCGCAGCACCCCTCGCTCTCGCTGCACCTCTCCGACGACACCCTCACCCCGCTCATCACGTCCTCGCGGTCCCGCGCGCACCTCACGTCGCTCACGTCCCTCGCCGCGTCCGCCCTCGTCAGCCAGGCGGCCGCGCAGCGCGTCGGCATGGGCGCCGTCGAGCGAATTGTCGTCGAATACCCGCCGGCATCGGCCGCTGCCGCCGTCGTTGTGCAGTCGTACCTGCACGCGCCAGAGGCTGGTGGCGGCGCGGCGGCAGGGTCAGAGGAGGAGCAGGTGCCAAGGCTGGTGGGCGTGGTTGTGGCAAAGAGCCCGCAGGATGCCAAAGAGGCCAAGAGGGCGGCGGCGAGGCTGGAGAGGGTCGGAAGGGAGCTGCAGAGTCGGTGGAGTGGCACGGGCAGTTCTTAATGACGTCTTTGTTTGTATATAGGATGTGGGCATTGCATAGCATTGTTTTTGTTTTGTTTTGATGGGGTTTTGTTCCCATGGCGGGGAGTTGCGGCTATTGTCGACTCTTGAGCGCGCTGGTGTTTGAATGTCGTGATTTGGAATGATACACGACGGGTAGATGTCAGATCTCAAGCATTCCCAGGCGACACTCCATCAAACCTTGTGAATGGCCATGACCGGAATTATTGCATCTTCGAAACTACAGAACGGCTGGTAACATGACACTTTGTCAGAACTGTCAACAACTGGCGCGGTATCAAAACTCGAGTGACGATTGTGAAATACTCTGTCCTTTATACCTGCACCCCAGCAAATACCTATAGTAAGAGATTGACTGCTACCGCGGACTTGACTCCCTCCACATACTACTTATCTTCTAGACCGTCACTTTGGCCATCTAAAGGTATTTAGCCTTTGACTAGCCTTGCCGCCGCCACGCTGCTCGGTCAAGGTTGTTTTGTTTCATTTCCGTAACTCCATTATTTACCAACAACATTCATATGCTGGACTCGTGCGAGACCTGCAATCCGACGACTCATTGTTTGTCGAGAGTATTGAAGAATCGGCTTATCATGTGTCAACGTATTAGTTAGTCAGTCAAAGCCAAGGTAGCCAATAGCCCAGGCTTGCTCCGTAAAGCTGGGCCGTGCGATACTCAGATGAGAAACATGATGCACTGTTTCAAGCGGACAGGGAGACGGATGAATCTGGGGTAATGGGCTGATGCTCCTTATGAGAGCGAATGAAGTGCGTTATACGGAGGTGAACGGTATGGTGGTTATTGGGACGAGTTTTGGTCGTATCCAATCATTCGTTGGCCAGACGCCTTGCCAATCAGCCTTTGCAACGACCGTTGACATCTCGGAGCTAGCCGTGAGCGGGGAATAGCAACCCATCATGGAGGAGGACCCGTCCTTGGAGTTTGAACAAGACCGAGTGGCTCAACGATCATCTAGGTCCCCGATGCCAGCATCTACACTGCAAAGGGATCCCTAATAAAGAAATGGTTCCAGGGTAGATGGCAAGTCCTACTGTGGCGGGAATTCAGATATAGGGACGGTGGCGCGCATGTATAGTTCTACTCTTGCTCATCTTTTTCACAGCCTGTAACTATGTATAAGCTATCATTCAGCCTGCATGACTAGGATGGTGACCGTGGTCTCGAAACGCGAGAGGCCTCGTCTTGGATTGGCGAACTGGTTGCTGTCGCAGGGTTAGAAACTGACTCCTAAAAGATGAACCGGCGAGACAAAAATACTTGATAATTCGCATAGCTTATCAACACCCCTGATATGAGATGCCATCGGTCATAGATGGCTTCTGATAACCCTATTGGGCACACACATATATATCACGAGAGTGCTGCTTGTGTAGCTTGCGGAGGGGCGCCATGATTCTCCTTTGTGTTGCAAGCTGTGAGCAGCGACAAGAAATCGCTGTCACGTAGGCGACGAAAGTCACAGAAGCGAGCAGCAAAATATGGCAAATCTAGATCATGACGTGTTCAATCTGGAAAGATTCGTTGGTGAGATTTTTGTTGCGTGATGGCGTCCACCAGGCCCATCATCTCGTCGTCAAGAACAGATGGACGTGATATTGGCATCATTTCGCCTTTGCCATCTTAATCAGGCAGTTATACCTACGTAAACTTTTATGTAGGTGCGGTGGCGTTAAAGGTAATATTCTCTGCTCGGGTTCCCGCCACACAATGTCCAGGTACAGTGCCAGTTACTGCATCGATACGGTACAGAGCGACTGATTATTAGCTCGACGCTTCAGGGCGCCACGCTGGATACCTACATACCCACCCCCGCACGATTCGGCTCTGATTGCTTGCGAGTCTCGATAGCTGCCTGCGGCTAGTTATTAGGAGCGACGGGAAAAAGTTGGTTGTCGGGTTTGTCATCAAGCGCGAGGCATACGTATGTTTCGTCTTGCAATTTGGTATCCCCACGGCTGCCTGCTAGAGCTGAAGAGAAAAAAGAAAAGAAAAAAAAATAGTGAATTCCGTCGATTCCGGGAAATGCGACGTGCGTGTCCCGGAGACAAGAGTCATGGGCTGTTGTGAGATAAATAACTGGTGCTTCAGGTGGCACACATCACTGTCTCTGCCTGCTGCAATCGGCCTGATTTGGCCTGGTTTGCGGGCCGGTTGGGGCGAGACCAGGGTTCAGATTGGTGGCGGACGAAACAGCGTCTTGCAACCAGCTGGCCTTTGCCTCCAGTCTCCAGGCCTCAGTGGCCTCCAGCCTTTTGGGATGAGACCTTTAGTAAGTTTGATGGAATTCGGCGATTGCACTGTGTACTTACAAATTCGGTCACTGGCTGCCGGCCACTGGCTGCCGGCCACTGGCTGCCACTTTACTGACACCCACTGGCTACTCACCTCCTGAAAAACCTACTGTAACACCCAGAATTCAGCCTAAAAAAGGCACCAAAAGCGCCCTTCACTTTATCACCACCACCCACCAAGACCTGGCCCGCCCACTGTAGGTCATCCGTTCTCCTCTTTTCCGCCTCCGCCTTTCCCCCAAGTCGTATCTCCCCTCTCCATCATCCTCTATCGCCATCACCGCTTGTTTCTTCATCCATCCATTTCATCTTCACCAGCATCAAGGAACCGCCTGGGGCTGCTGCATAGACTCTTCCCCGTCCTTGACAACCCTCACCCATCTTTTCCCGTCCTACCGTAATCTGTGGCGTGCGAGTTTCACTACGTCAGTCGCTGACGCACGCCACGTACCTATATTTCCTGCATTCGTCTTAGTTGTAAGTCGGCCCGCTTCGCTGCAGCCTGCCTACTACTACAATCATCTCACCTCGTCCGCCTGCACCGCCATTTCTGATATCCGTATCAACATACTAATAAGCTCATCAAAATAGTCAATCAACAGACATGTCGGCTGCTCATACTGCTCCCGATGCCATGGTCACCGTCAAGGTGACCTATGACGGTACCACACGCCGTGTCAAGATGCCTCTCCGTGAGATGGTCCCCAGAGTTCTCGAGGAGCATGTACGTTTTCCCCTATCAACCTCGCTTCTGCTCAGGCCTTTCGACTTTTCGATCTCTCATAAATCATCATCTCCTGCCCAGAAGATGGCCTCATAGTAACCCGCTTAGATTCGAACTTTCCTACACATTCCCCCCGACCGCAAGTCCATGATCGAGAGATACTCCGACTCGGCTGCCTCCTTTGTTCTCCTCGAGTCGTCAAATATGCCCGTCTACAAGCAACTCTACCGCGCTGCCAAAGCCAAGTCCAAGCTCAAGCTCCGCGTCACGTTGATTCAAGACCCTCCCAAGCCTGCTCCCAAGCCCGTTTCCATCGAGCACATCACGGAGCCAGCCATTACCAACCAGACAGAGTCTCAGCAGTGTCCTTCAGAATCTAGCATCAGTTTGCCTCTGCGCAGCTCTGGTCCCAGCATGACCAAGAAGTACGACCCTATGCTGCTTGCCAAGGCTGCCAGCATGGTCGCTGAGCGTGAGGAACTTCGCAAAGATTTTGAGAGCCGTCTTAGCTGCCTTATGAGCCGCCAGTCTCTCAACCCCACGCCTCAAGATACCTCAGTTGCGGCTCAGGATCAGTCCACAACCGCCGTCTATGCCGTTTGCTGCAACATCTGCAACAAAAGCATTCCCGATGCACACTACCATTGCTCCACCTGCGACGATGGCGACTTTGACCTCTGCCAGACTTGCATTGACCAGGGTCTTACTTGCAATAGCGACAATCACTGGCTAATCAAGCGGTCCATTGTTGACGGCAGCATCGTCAAGAGCAGCACCGAGAAGATCTCCCCTAAGCCAAAGCCCAAGGCCTCCAAGGAGGAGCCCAAGATCTCGCCTATCTCATACCCCAGTGGCCCTCTTCCCATTCCATCGTCCGAGCTTACACAGCCGGCCGTCATGACGACGTGCAACCGGGCGCCTTTCGGACTTGTGCGTACCTGTAACACTTGTCTCCATGGTATGATTATCCTCCTAACCATACTACCTGCATCGTAAAGCTAATGAATTGCAGAACTTCCCGAGGCTCAATTTCTTCACTGCCAGAAATGCGATGATTTTGACCTCTGTCAGTCCTGCTTCTCGGCCAACTCTCATGGCCATCACCCCATGCATGGCTTCGCTCCTGCCGTTCCGGGCACTCTGATGCCTGACCACATCAGCATCAAGATGGCTCCCGGCAGGAACCGCATGCACATGGCTATCTGCGACGGCTGCGATAAGAACATCTCTGGTGTTCGCCACAAGTGCCTTGACTGCCCTGATTGGGACTACTGCACTGAGTGCGTTGAAAACGCCAGCTTTATTCACCCCAACCACCGCTTCGCCCCTCTGTACGAGCCTCTCGATCCGGCCTATTCAATCTCTACCGTCGATTCTATGCACATGGGCATTTGCTGTGATGGTCCCCTCTGCAAGTCCTCTGGAGGTTGGCCCGCCTACATCAAGGGCACGCGCTACAAGTGTGCCATCTGCCCTGACCTCGACTTCTGTGCCAACTGCGAGGCTAACCCCTCCAATGACCACAATAAGACGCACCCTCTCATCAAATTCAAGACTCCCGTTCGCCACGTAAGCGTCACAACTACAGGGGAGCACCAGGATGGACGCCAACTTCATACCATGGGCGATCGATTCGAGGCTCTCTCCCGGGCATCCTCGAGCACCAATTCTGTCAACGCCGTGCAGACCGTTGTCGATGTGAAGCCCGAGGAGCCCGAGGAACCTATCATCAAGTCCGAGACGAAGGAGGAAGAACCTCTGGTTCAGCTCGCCGATATTCCTCAGACCAAGGAGAAAGTGCAGGAGACTCTCCAGGAGGAAGAGCTCAAGGCTCGGTTCGTTCGTGAGAGCGTGTCTGATGGTACCATCTATGGCTTGAACCACGTCTTCGAACAGACCTGGACGCTTCGCAACGATGGAAACGTCCCTTGGCCTGCTGGCTGCGTCGTCAAGTTCTCTGGTGGTGACTACATGGGCCACGTTGACTCGACCCATCCCGCCGGCATCTCTGACCTCGTTTCAGCCTCTCAGTCCACTATCTGCTACTCGCAGCTTGCTCCTGGGCAAGAATACCAGTTCACTGTGCTCCTGCGCACTCCTACCCGCCCTGGCAACTTCATATCGTACTGGCGTATTTGCACCAAGGATGGTTTCCGATTTGGTGACCGTCTGTGGTGTGAGGTGCAAGCTCGCTCTGTCAAGGCCGCTCCTCCTGCTCCTCTCGCAGAGGAAGAGCAGGAGCAGGAGCAGGAAAAGACTGACGAGTCTCTAGCCAGCAGCACCATGATCTTCCCCAAGCTTAAGAAAGAGTCTCCCAACACTAGTGTGCATGAGGATATCAACTACACCCCGGCTTCTCCTATTGCCTCGTCGCCTCCCAGCCCTGTTGCGAACCCGACTCCGGTTTCCTATCTTGAGTGGGATGGCTCCGATGACGGTTTCATGACAGATGAGGAATACGATATCCTTGACGCGTCGGATGAGGAGTATCTTGAGCAGCAGCACAAAAAGATGATGAAAGAGTAGGTCGTTGCAGTACGAAGACAGAACTGTAATGGTGTTTGGGGAAATTTGAGGTTTTTTTTTCTTTTTGTAATTTTGTCTCGTGGACGGTATGCAGCGCCACTATACTCTTCTTGGCTTGGTGAATTTCTTTTGTTTGTTTCTTCCCATGTTTTTGTACTTCAAGATCCTGATGCATGCGGCCGCCTGAGTTGGGCTGATGAGCTGCGGGATGCCATTCTTTTGCTGTTTACATTAGTCAGGACTAGGAAAGAGATTGACCACGTGATGTGGAGTTTTTCTTATACGAGTGATGATGCGTCAATAAGTAAGGAACAGTGTAGTGTAAGTCTTGATGTGACTGCCTTGGCAAAGTTCCGTTTTGTATCTGCTAGTCAAAAGCATAGTTACGATGCAGATTATTTTGCCTTTTATTTGCGGCGTAGCTGACTGTATATATTGGCCTGTTGCGTACTCATGTTTTGATTGCATGTATTGCTCCTGTGTGAGCTGATTATTCTGCCTCTTGTAACCCGCGGAAAAAAAAGACATCACCAGTCTACTGCAAGGCCTTTGGTATCCCTCAAGAGTGATACTCATAATTACATCTAAAATGATAGTGACAAATGTAAAAAAAACATGATACACTATACTATACTCAGAAGATAATCTCAGAATAATGATCAATCTTTTGTCTGTTCTGGCCGAGTTGACATTGATTGGATCTTTGGATCAGTAGTACGGTAATACCTGATGTTGTGGTGGTCGTGGACCTGCGATGTAATTCTTGCCCTGGCCGAATGCCAGTGTACTTGATGCCTGAGGCTACGTTGAGTGAGTGGGGTGTATCCCGATGGGGCGGCAATTCATTGGCTGCAGGAGCACTGGCCAGAGCTTGGCCGTCAGTTGCTGTTGACCAGTTGCCAGTTGGACTTTTGGCGCCCCCCATGTTGTGGCTTTTTTTTTTCTCACCACCCAAGCATTGCCGTGAACGGCTCCGTGTGCATCCCGCCTCCCACAACACGAAATCGACCAAACGCAGTCATCTCCCAATTCTTGTGCGCCCGTGTTTCCTTCATCCACAAGGGCGCAGGCACTTCCTCATGCATCGAATTCTGTAGCACAACATTCTTCTGCTGCCTCCACGGGTTCTGACTACTTTTATCTGCTGCCCGTGGCAACCCGGGCGACAACCCCTTGGGACCGTCGCAAGTTTTTTTGTTGGTGACGACGCGACGATCAACATCGCACCTGTGCAACGCGGACATTCATTTCCACCTGTTGTCTGCTTGCCTCATCGTGCATCGCACCGTTTGCTTTTCACAATTTGCTGAACCCAGATCGCAGTCGACGCGTGCGCTCAGCCTCAACTACTACATCATGGTCACCTTTGCCTTGCCCAGCAGCGATGGCGACTCTGTCCCAGCCACCAACGGCACGCCGCGGGCGCGTCCTCCCCTGCCCTTTGCGAAGCGCTCATATGGCGCTTCGCCGTTTGCCAAGGGGCCGTCCAAGCTCCTCGGCACTCCTCAGTCGGCGCCGTCGCGCCGGTTCTTCTCCAACCGAGGCGAGACGCCGTCCACCTCGCTCAACAAAAGCTCCATCGCGACAGCTCGAAATATCTTTCAGGCCTCGGCCATCGCGCAAAGCCCACCCGCCGGCCTTTTCTCGCCGAATCTGCCGCAGAGTACGATGAAGAAGGTTTTTGCCCCGGGCGCGACCCCCGAGCCGTCGCGAGTTTACAGAGAATCTACAGCCAATGCTGCGCCGCGCGGAATGGCTGCCAAGTCGTCAGATAAGGATCTTTTCCCTATGCGCATTTCGTCGCCACCACGCGAGCTTACTGGCGAGGCCCTCGCCCAAAAGGTTCCCAAGGAATGGAACTCGAAGGGTTCCATCTACAGCGATCAGTTTCTGAGCCATCTTTGCCCCCCTGATCTAGACGAAGAGCAGCGCAGACAGTTTTTCTGCATCCTTGATCTTCGTCGTCTGAAATATGCCGCGAACGAGATCTTTGCGCGAAAGGACTGGAAGCTCAATGTCATCAACTTTGCCAAGGAATTTGAGAAGAGCCGAAGCATCATTCTGCTTCGCTACGGTCTTTACGAGTTCCAAAATGTCAAGCCTTCGAAGGAGGTCCTGAAGAGATGGCGCCGCGAGCACGGTCTTCCTGAGCCACAAGAGGAGGAAGCGGAAGCCCCAGTTGCGACTCCTTCTAAATCTTCTTCGAACAAGAAGCGCAAGGCCGACGATGACCTGACAAAGGACACGGCCAGCAGCGATGCCAAGACCTTGGGCAAACGCCAAGCCACTGAGGTAGTTTCCGAAGTGGCAGCCCCCGTGGCTACGCCTCAGCCCGCAGGCAAGAACAAGCGCAAGGCCTCCACCGACGAAGAGGAACAACCCTCCAAGCGATCCACGCCCTCTGCGACTAAGGCTCTTTTCGAGAAGATTACCAATAACGCTGCCGAGGCTTCCACCCCCAAGCCGAACCCGTTTACCCACAAGCCTACCGCTGGTGGTTTGGCTCGCTCCGTCTTCACAAACATAAAGGCTGGCGCGGGACAAACCCCTGTCGGCACTGCCCCTGCTGGAAACAGCAATATTTTCGGCCACCTGTCTGATGCCAGCTCCGCCCAGAATAGCGGAGTTGACGCTGATAGTGAGAGCGATGCTGATTCGGAGGAAGACGAAAGTGCCGGTGCGGAACAGAGCGAGGAGCCCAGTGGAGAAGCCAGCGTAGTCGAGGAAGCGACAGCGTCTACAGCTGCTGGCGACTCCACGCGCGAGAGTACTCCAGCCCGCAGCCTCTTCGACCGCGTAACCAAGGGTACCGATGGTGAGCCTGTTCGTGCTGCTGAACCTGAGAAGTCTGTTGTCGAGTCTCCTGCGCCTGCCGATAAGACTTGGAACCCTAGCACCACGCCTATGAAGTTTGCTCCATCAGGCTCGCAGGCCAGCAATCCCTTTGGCGGCTCACAGACCTCCAGCGCGTCTGGCCTCTTTGGCGCAAAGACCGCAGCCCCAGCTACCTCAAACCTTTTCGGTGCTCCCAAATCTGCAGAGTCTGTCGACAAGACTGCCGCCCCTGCTTTTAGCGCTAGCAGTATCTTTGCCCCTAAGAGTACCGCTCCATCCAACATCTTTGGTGCCAAGCCAGCCACTACTGACAAGCCTGCTACTCCTGCTGCTGACTCTAGCAAAGATGGAGGCGAGTCTGACAAGGAGAATGACTCCCAACCTTCCAAGAAGCCGGCGTTTGACTTCAAGCCCTCTGGTATGACCTCATCTGCGGGACTCTTCGGTGCTAAGCCTGCTGCCTCGACTTCCGAACCGGCTACCGAACCGGCCAAGTCCGCTGCGAACATGTTTTCTGCGGCTGCTGCTAAACCAGCGGCCGCAAACCTGTTCGGCAGCGCGGACAAGGCCAAAGAGCCCATACCCGTGACGCAGTCGTCGACGCTCTTTGGCGCTATGCCTTTCGAGACAGCCAAAGCTGCTTCCATTGAGGCTTCCACACCGACCTCCAGCGCACCACTGTTTGGTGCTCCCACGCAGTCGAACCTCTTTGGCGCTTCTGCTGCTCCTTCTCAGCCACTGTTCGGCACTACTGCGCCTAAGACTGATGCACCTGTCACTGCTCCTTCTCAGCCACTGTTTGGCGCTACTGCGTCTAAGACTGACGCACCTGTCACTGCTCCCGCTGCTGCCGCATCCATCTTCAGTTTTGGCGGGGATTCGAACTCGTCGGCCACGCAGTCCGCTCCTGCAAAGTCCGCCTTTACACCCAAGTCGTCCGAGGGCAATGCCATGTTTGGCAGCCCTATGAAGCAAGACGACCAGTCTCCCGCGAAGAAGGTGTTTACTGGAGGAACTTCGTCTGCACCCGGATCTTTCACCACCTTTGGAGGCGCAACTAGCGCAGCCCCTGTAAACTTGTTTGGAGGTGCTATTGGCGGCAATGTCACGACGAGTGGCAATACGTCAGTTTCGTTCGGAGCTGTTCCTGCCACCAATAATGGCTCGAGCAGCTTCAACTTTGGCTTTTCAGGTGGAGGTACCGGCAGTGCCGATGGCCAAAGTCCCAATACCAGCTTCAACAATCCTTTCTCCAGCAACACTGGTGGCAACCTTCAGTCTGTCAACCCCGCTAGTAGCGGCATGTTCAACTTCGGTAGTGGTGCTGCAGCGCCAGCATCAGGACCACCTACAACCTTCCAGTTTGGGGGAGGCACAGCAAGCGTTTCTGCTCCTAATGGGGGAGGATCTACGTTTGGAGGCAGCAACAAGGCTTCTGGCAGCTCGACGCCCCTGTTTGGCGGCGCGTCTGCGGGCGGTGCTCCAGCCTTTAACTTTACAGCTGCCTCTCCCGCTCAGCCGCAGGGTGGCAACGTATTTGGCTCGAGCCAGGCCGCACCATCCTTTGGTGCCAGTTTGCAGCCTCCAATCGGTGGATCCTCTACCACCGGGACCAGTAAGTCTCAATTTCCGAAACGGAAAATCGCCCCGCTAAAGCGCCGGCTGTAGACTCGCCGTTAAACCTGGGAGGAGGCTCGAGTTTGGCGACAACGCCAGGCGCAGGCACTCCGGAGCCCTCTGCTCAAGTCGAAGCGAACAAGAACGGTAACGACGAAGAAGGTGAGAAGCATGAACAGATCAATCTCACAGAAGGTGCCGAACCTGAGGAAGAGGCTGTGCATGAAGTGCGAGCCAAGGTGCTTGGATTTGTTTCATCCGACGAGAAACCTGACGGTGATGACAAGCCCAAGCCCAAAAGTCCATGGACGACAAAGGGAGTTGGATTGCTGCGTGTGCTGAAACACAAGGAGACGAATGCGGTTCGTCTGCTGCTGAGAGCTGAGCCGAGAGGCAATGTTGCCCTCAACAGGACGCTGCTACCGGACGTCGCATACAAGGGAGATGACAAGTACGTGCGCCTGGTGACTTCAAACGAGACTGGCGACGGACTGGAGACTTGGATGCTTCAGGTCAGAAACAAGGATGTGGCCAAGACGTTGGCCGAGGCTTTGGAGGAATACAAGGTGCATAATAAGACGGATGAATAATAGCAGGTGTCGGGCATTGGATTTTGATTCGGCCCACGGGCCTGGAAATAGCATTTCAGACGGCTAGGGCACACAGTCGCAAGGAGAAGAAAAAGGTATAGTAATTCTTTCTATTACTGGTCAGCATCAACGGCGTTTTTAGAGCATGGAGGGCTTCTTCAGTTATATTAGTGGGCAATCTGTCAAACGAGGGGGCCATTTTAGCTGTTCTGTTTATATTGTATCAAGGCTCACAAAAGGGGAAAATACGAGGGTTTGCTTCTGGTCTTATTCTCATGTCTCGATTATCTTTGGTGAATGTAATGAATCGTAGCAATTGTATTCCGTAGCTTGTAGCTTGGACTGTCGTTGGAAGCTCGTGTCTCAGAGTGGTGGAGAGGGGCCGCCCAGCGAGTTTCCACCAAAAAGTGTGTTCAGATTACATCGCGGGGCAAGCTCGCTGCGCGTGTCGCGTTTCCCTAACCCACAACGTTTGTGAGCTCGACTGTCCGCGACCCCAAAGACGACCCGCCGCTGCCGCCAAACAAGATGCCACGGTACGGAAAGACGAGATTTCGAGACTGAATTTCCAGCGTCTAACCATTTGTCCTTGATTTGCAGGGAAATTATCACGATCCAGGCTGGGCAGTGCGGCAACAGCAGTGAGTTTGAACCATCAAGGGAATAACGGCCGTGAAGAAGAAGCAATGGGATGTGCAGGAGCTGATGCATTCGGAAATGAAATAGTTGGCAGTCAGTTCTGGCAGCAGCTCTGTCAGGAACACGGCATTAGCCAGGACGGCAACCTCGAGGACTTTGCGACCGAGGGCGGCGACCGCAAGGACGTGTTTTATTACCAGAGCGACGACACACGCTACATTCCGCGCGCGATCCTGATCGATCTCGAACCGAGGGTACGTTGGTGCGTCTTGGGCCCTGCGCGCATGGTTCCCTTTCCGTCCAGGCTGGTCGTGGAGGCCAAGAAAAGCGAGCAGGAGAGGCGCAGCTGCTAACCCGTGGGCACTTGGGCAGGTCATCAACGGCATCCAGACGGGCCCGTACAAGAACATTTACAATCCGGAGAACTTTTACATTGGCAAGAATGGCGTGGGCGCGGCCAACAACTGGGGCGATGGGTACCAGAGCGGTGAGGAAGTCTACGAGGAGATTGTGGAAATGATTGATCGCGAGGCGGACGGCAGCGATTCTCTCGAGGTAGGTCCCCCCTCTGTTGACCAAACTGATGTTGTACTTTGTGATTTAGCAGGAGGATGCTGACGCAAAAAAAAAAAAAGGGCTTCATGATGCTGCACTCGATTGCGGGCGGCACGGGCTCCGGTCTGGGCTCGTTTCTGCTGGAGCGTCTAAACGATCAATTTCCAAAAAAGATTATCCAGACGTACTCGGTGTTTCCGGACACTACCAACGCGGGCGACGTGGTCGTGCACCCGTACAATAGCATCCTGTCGATGCGCCGGCTGACGCAGAATGCAGACTCGGTCGTGGTGCTGGACAACGGTGCGCTGTCGCGCATCGCGGCGGACCGCTTGCACGTTGAAAAGCCGTCTTTCCAGCAAACCAACCAGCTAGTACATATCACCCTCGCTTTACGCTCTCCATTCACCATTTATGAGCGCTTCTCTAATGTTTGCCAGGTCTCCACCGTCATGTCGGCGAGCACGACGACGCTCCGGTACCCCGGATACATGCACAACGACCTCGTCAGCATCCTCGCGTCGCTCATCCCCACGCCGCGCTGCCACTTCCTCATGACGGCATACACGCCGTTTACGGGGGACCAGGTGGAGCAGGCCAAGACGGTGCGCAAGACGACGGTGCTCGACGTGATGCGGCGGCTGCTGCAGCCCAAGAACCGCATGGTGTCGACGGTCCCGGCCAAGAAGAGCTGCTATATCTCGATCCTCAACGTCATCCAGGGCGAGGTCGACCCGACTGACGTGCACAAGAGCCTGCTGCGCATCCGCGAGCGCAAGCTCGCCACGTTTATCCCCTGGGGCCCCGCGAGCATCCAGGTCGCGCTGACCAAGCGCAGCCCGTACATTCCCATGAGCCACCGCGTGAGCGGGCTGATGCTGGCGAACCACACATCCATTGCTACGGTAAGTACATCATTGATCTGACTTTGGTTGCTGGCGAGAAGCAGAAGAAAGAGCGACAACTAACAGTTCCTGCGCGGTGCAGCTCTTCAAACGCATCGTCAAACAGTACGACGGCATGCGCAAGCGCAACGCCTTCATGGAAGGGTATAAGAAGACGGCACCCTTTTCCGAAAACCTGCACGAGTTTGACGAGGCGCGGCAAGTGGTGGGCGACTTGATTGCCGAGTACGAGGCCGCCGAGGACCAAGACTATCTCAAGGCGGACGCGGCAGAGCCGACGAGCGCGGACAATGACCGGCGAATGACTTGAAATTTTTACTACATCTGGTGCAATGCGAGATATGTTTTGACTTTTGGGGAGGGGTTTTTTTTCTTCATTCAAATTTACGAATAGGGTACCTGTGCGAGACAATGGAGGTTAAGCCTTGTAGGCGTTTTTTATGATTTATACTCTAGCATAGGAATAGCTTTTCTTGCGTATCGAAAGAAACGATTACTTTAGAAAGAAAATTGACAACTTGATGAGATTCGAAATTGTCATGTCAAAGCTTCGTCATGTTCCGAGAGCAAGACCATTAATATCTGTTCTAGTGTTGTCTGCTATTGTGTAGTCATTGTATCATGAAAGTTCCAAAGAGCAAGCATAAGAAAAAAAGCAAGAGAAACAGAAACCAAAAACTATGCAACAATTTTCCCAGCCATGCAACGCCTCGTGTATGTATTCTATAGTAATGACCAACCCCAAGACAAGAAAGAAGAAGAAGAAAAAAAAGAAACATGCCAACGTAGCGAAAGAAAGCATAGAAAAAGGGATATCCAAGTACCGAAAGTAAAGCAAGCATCGTCTTTTTTTCATGACAAAGTTCAATCCTTCTTCTTGCGAGCCTTTTTCGCATCATCGGCTGTGTAGTCTTGCGCAAAATTGGCATCCTCGAGGCACTCGGACACGACAGGGTTGATAAACATGTGCTTGTCGAGGCCGCCGCGAAACAGCGTCTTCATGAGGGTGACGCGAAAGTACAGGGACCAGGTATCGACCTTGGCGGCCCGGTTTTGTAGCCGCAGCTTGCAGCGATATCCGTACTCGGCGCGACCGTCATCTGTGCGCTGGCCGACGGGGACACGCTCGTCCTTCTCGGGCATGTAGAGGGCGGTGGAGTAGAAGGGGCCGACGCGGCGCTCGAGCGAGGTGGCGACGCTGGTGAGGGCCTCGCGGAGCTCGCGGCGTGAGCGGCGCGAGGCGGATTTGGCACTGAGCCTGGCGAGCTCGGCGATGCGGCCAACGAGGCGCTGAGGATCGTAGGGGAGGGGAAAGGGCGTGCCTGTTTCGGCCTCGTGGTTGCGCGAGGACTCGTATATGAGGGCGACGCACATGGCGGCGGCGGACTGCACGTCAATGTCGGCGCTGTCGAGCTGGTCGGTGAAGGCGTCGATGGCGGTATCGGCATAGTCTGAATAGTCGTCGACGTGGGCAGCGACGAAACCCCATGTAACCAGCGCGGTGGAGACAACGGTGGCGTTGTCGTGAGCGTCGATGCTGTCGCCGTCGCTCTGCACAATGTCGACGAGGTACTCCATGGTCTCGAGGGCAGCCTCCTCGACGCCACCGCCATAAAGCACGCTCATGGCGAGGCCGTAGAGGGCCCACTGGCGACAGGTATCGTCGTCGTCGTCAAGGAGAATTTGCTTGAGGGCGCGGGCAGCACCTTCATAGATGTCCATGTCCTCGACGGTGCCGAGCGTGAGGCAAAAGGCCTGCAGGCTTAGCAAGCGCTCGCGGGGCGAGTCGCCGCGGTTGGCGCCCTTGAGGAAGGCGTCGGTCAGCGATGTGGCGGCGGTGTCGAGCCAGAGATGGGTATCTTCGGAGTAGCGGGTGCGAATGAAGCGGATAAAGGCGTCGAGGTACTGCTCGCGGAGCTCGGTATTGTTGTGCTTGCGGTCTTGAATGGCCTGGATGAGAGCGTCCGTGTCGAGGCCTGGTCCAGTTGCGCCGTCGTCTGCGGGAGTCTCGAGAGAGTCGGCTGAGTGAATGCTAGACATCATGTCGTCGAGATCAAAGTCACTACCGTCAGAGTCGGAGTCAGATGCGGGCCGGCTGTGGGTGGTCGAGTGGGTGGGCGAGGTCAGCAGCGACGCCATCGGGGAGCTTGTCCCTTGCGGCGTTACCGCGCCCGAGGCACGTCCTGATTTAACGGCCTTGCGAGAGACGGTCTTGTTGCCCTTGAGGGCCTTGACTCTGGCGTGATTCATGGTGGTGGTATTGGTTCTGCGCAAGCGTAGCGAGCGGCGAGATAGTTGCGGGATATACTGTTGACCTGATTTCCGGGCCTGCAGCTATGTATTGTATGTGCAGGACTAGGCAACAGTGCTCGAACAAAATCTTTGGCGGGGTTGTCTGAGGTATGACGTCGGTGAAGCCTAGTTTTGTCTGTTGATAATGTGGGGGTCGGGGATCTCTGGAGGCTATCGGTAGGATCTGATGTTTGGCAAGAATATCGTGGGTGCGCGGCACATGTGGAAGAATACGTTGATAGTCTATAAGAGGGCGAGTGGTAGAGTGAGAGCAAAGAATAGCCGTGGCTTTGCAGTATTCTTGAGATGTTGAAGGAAGAGAATAATGTTGCGGCGTATGGAAATGTGTGGGAAAGAAGGGCAGAATAATAAATGCCATGGCCTGTCAGATGGATCATGGAATGATGTAAATGGTGCGAGGTGGCATTTAGTGTAGCGAGTGGGTACCACTGGTACCTTACTTATAAATTAGTGTGCCTAGGTACCTACCTAGGCCAGAGTGTACCTACCCAACTAGGTACCTAACCAACTGCCTAGGTACCCTACCTAGGTACGTACCTTAGTACCTACATGTGGTGGCCTGTAGCCTGTAAAAAGGGCAGCTGACAGACATGACACTGGGCCACTTTCAGCAGGTCCGCCCTTGAAAATAGGCGCTAAAAAGTCAGTGGCAGACGCTGTTCGCAGTGCATTTGTCAGAGGATTTACCAACAGGCATGCAGACACGGGGTTTGCTCCTACCTAGTTACGCACTGCTGCACCTTTTTTCTCTTGCATTTTCGATGCAATTTGCCATGATTCAAAAAATCAATCTCAACATCTAGTGCATCTCGCTCACCACAATTTCCATGCTCTAGTGGTACATTTCCGTCGACTTACATACTTGCCTTTTGTTCGTTACAGAGTCAACATGGCCAAGTACCCCGCTGTGCCAATTTGGCGGTTCACCCCACCTCTCCTCCCGCTTCCCGCCGTCCATCCCACTTCCATGATTACATCCACACATGGGTACTGGGCATCCAGCCAGTCACTATGCCTTGTGCAAGGTCACTGGGCATTCGTGTATACCTATCATCTTCTAGTGCAAGACCTCATCAGCTTCAACTCATTTCACGGACGCTTTTGAGTGAGTCGGGCTGCTAGGGCAAGCAGAATCGGCACACTAAATGATATTGTTAACTCGATGTCCCGCGCGGAGCGATAGCGTGTAGCAACGGAAAGAGATGACTACTAGCAACTAGACACAGTCGGTTCGAAATCCAATAAGGCTCTGTCAGATCAGAGTACATAGATGTGAAGGGCTTTGTCCTTGCAAATAGCTTTGAATTGCTGGCAGCCGGTCGCTCTCGAGGCCATGTCTAGAAGCCTTTGCGCCTGCGGCTGTAGTTATCGTCGCCTACCTACCTAGGTTTGCTAGGTACGGATGGACATTATCACTCGCCAATGCGCTACGCAATTCATTACAATAGACAGCGCCACGAGATGACACATGGGTGCATAGGCTGTTGTCTTGACAAGTCACACGCAAAAGGACAAACTGAGAGAGCGAGTGCAGCACGCTGCCTTTGGTTTGGCAGCACATCTTTGTTAGTCCTGAACCATCAGATAATAGGCTTCTTTTCTTCCTCGCCATAATCGGTCGATATTCTGCCAGTGTTTCATGGGCTTCGTCATGGCTGACTCTCCAGGTCCTTGACAAGTGCCGTGGTGCCGTACCCATTATTGGGTGCCACTGTACGAACGTCGTATGCTGCACTGTACGCGCCAAGGGTCATGCGAGCGACAACGTTAAATAATAAGTCTATAGACCGACCGAGCCTTTGAGTCGACGAAAAAAGCCTCAGGATCGGGTTTTATGTTGGATACCCTTGAGAAAAAAAATCTACTCAGCTTAATCTTCAATAGAGTTTTGAGAGGCCATCGTTGTTGCTGCAAATACGCCTGTATGCCTCGACCCCTCGTCTTGCCAACCCCGTACAGTGCGTATTTATCCCCACGCCAGTTGCGGGGCTGCTACGGCTGCCTGGAGTTTGGCCTTGTGACACTGTGCGTGCATCACCGTGCGTGGAGCCATCGCCGCCGGCACCTTAACTCTTGCCCCACCCGCTTCAACTTCACCATCACTCCTTCAATCCGTTCACTCTTACCCTTGTCCTCTGCTTCCGTCTCTATTTGTCTGCTCGCTTCGAGTTTCGGCGAACGGACTTTCAGCAAGCTCTTAGAGTTTTCGAGACCGCTCTGGACATTTTCCGCCGCTGCCGCCTGCAATACAGCCTAACCGACTTTAATTCCGAGCGAATGAACGTATAGGCCTTTACTCTACCACGCCAAACAGGAACTTCATCCAGTCTTGTTCCTTGAACCACAGTTAAATATGCCTGAAACACTATATGAAGGCGAAGGTACGCTTCACGCCATCCAGGCAGCCTGAGAGCTGGCCTTGTGCTCTCTAACTACGACCCCGCTTACACTGTCACAGTCCTCGTCACCCTGTCGTGCCTATCCCCGACAACCTTGAGATTCCCCCAGCGCAGGCTCCTATTGTCGAATCGAAATAATGTCATTCCCATTGGACGGGCTTCCCAGCGAACTGCAGCTCGAGAGAGTCGAATGTATAATGCCTTGATTGACGCTCCTGTCATGTCACAGCATCACGCTGAACTCAGATTAAACACCCAAGGCCAGGCACGTCTTGCTCCCTCTTGTTTGACTGCTCCTTCTCTATCTCATATCCTCTACTAACTCTGTATTCTAGACGGTATTCATTCGAGATCTAAGATCCCTACATGGAACCTTTCACAACGGCGTCCAGCTACGAGCAGGCCAATCACAAGCCCTCAGAAACGGCGACATACTGAAGTTTGGAATAAATATTGATCGTGGCCGCGAAAGCTTTCCCCAGTGCGCAATGAAAGTCGATCTAGAGTTTGGCCAAGCTGAGCAGGCCCCCGTAGCGGCTAGGTAGGCATAATACCCTAAGAGGCAAAGTTGAATACTAACATGGCATAGTTTACCGCAAGCTACTGTATTCCAAGTACCCGACGACACAGAATCTGAGGACTCAGAAGACATGAACGACATCGATAGTCATAGTCAGGCTGCATTCAGCAGCGTGGCTGACCAGGAAGACCTCCAGGCTAGTGCTTCCACGCTTACGGAGAATGGGCTGGAGCTCTCCGAGTTTCACGGCTTCGATACATCAGATCCCATAGACCTTACCTCAGAACCGGATCTGATTTCCGATGGAAACAATCCTAGTTCTAGTAGCCCTCTTTCTGATGGCTATCATCCAACTACACAAGACGCTGGTCACGACGCCGATGACGACGCCGATTATACACTCAGAACGGTTGAACCTGAAGATGTGGACCTTGGTGCTCAAGATTGCCCGTCAATTGCTCTGCTGAGCGATGGCTTTGCGCCAGCACAACAATTCAAAGAGGGCCTTAGCGTGGACATTGCTGCGGGCAACACTGTACCAGGAATGGACGGGCCACTCTCCGAGGACCAGCATCTGTCTCCCCGTTCAGAGATCACACCTCTACTAAGAGTCCAGTCGCTTGGCGAGTCATCAGGAAAGCTGGATTATTTCACTGCCAGAGAACAAAACAAACAATACATACAGAATGCGATTGTGTCACGCGACGCGCAGGTAGAGCTCACACCACCACCGCAACAGGAGGCGCCTCGAAGTCTCAAGGATACCGAGGGTCTTTTGAAGGAAGCGCGCGGTTCTAGCAGCACCGACGAGTTGCACGAGGCCTCTGCCAGCAAGACTGATGAGCTGGAAGAGGTCGCCTCTATTAAAAGTGTCTCGAAGAAGCGCAAGGCCGACCAGATTGAGTCAAGCCCTCTTAAGGTCTATGTTGATGATGGTGTCATTGATGCTTCGCCTGCGGCGTCGTCTGCGGATCAATATGCTCTCCCAAGAGACGTGTTACCTAATGGCGATGGAAGTTATGCGTATAAACGCGTCAAAACTGCTGCGGAATATGTTGGGCTTATGGCCATCGGAGGCGCAGCCGTGATGACTGCTCTTATCGCGACAGCACCAAACTTTTAATTGCTTAACTTGTCCCTTTTTTTAGAAGAGTTGAATACTTCTAGCTGCTTTATGGACTTGCTCTGCTTTTTTTGGTGAGATTTTGCTTTGCTGTATTTTGCTCTGATCTATTAAGTTATCACGCGGCGTTATCAATTTAGGATGTCGCAGGGTTTAATGCTCACGAATGTTTATCCCTTTTGATGCTACTAGAATTTAGTATATTTCACCAGTATTCAGCTCTTTCCTTTTATCTCTCATCTACCATGTAAATGTCCTGGTGGTATTAGATGGACTTGTGATGGCAATGCTGGCGCTTTGCGTGCTTGATGGATGGTAAGGCCATTGACGATTTAGTATCTTGCGAGGCCTGACAATGATAAGGCCTTTGGGGCTACACGGTTAATTGAGTATCGAGCTTTTAGTGCGTCCGGCTGACCATTGCTCGCTCATTATCCTTTTCGGGTCCTTTTGCCGCGTCATTTTACATCACACCACAGACTTGTGTGTACCCTATTGTCCCAGTGTAATTCCGCTCTCTTTCCGGAGTACTTACTCTCTGCAGCTTACTCTGTCCTGATCCTCGGCGGCAGAACAAGCTGATGAGAGCGCACAAAAGGGCGCGCGCGCGCGCTCGCGACGCCTTATTTCTCAATGTGTACGCGAGAGCGCGCACACGTCGTTTCTGCCGTCCCGGACGGCCCCCAACGTTCGACGAACAAGAAAAGCTATACCAATGTTTGTTAGCGAAAACGCCACAACGTGCTTTTTCCCGTTCGTATAGATGCACTCGTTTCATATCAAATTATATATAATCTATACCTTTTTTATTTCGTACAGGGCCTATTTCTTCAGCGCGCTCCACATACACAAGCCACCCCCCCCCCCCCCCCTTCCCCCCTCCAATATACGAAAACCGTGCGCCATGCCTCGTGGTAATCTGTCCCGGGGGACCGGGAAACAAGAAGCGTGCATGCGCCGCACCGGCTAACCCCTTCGTCCTCCCCTTCGCAACCCTCATCAAAGGGGAGCAGCGACGGAGGATAATCTGCGAGCTTCTGTTCGTCGGGCCCGCCATCCGGTAATGGCCTAGTCAGACGGCAGTTCCCGCCGCCGTACAGTTAACTACCATCATCACATCTGACAGGGCAAGGCTATCCTCTCCTCCCCCCCCCCCCCCCTTTCCCAACCAGCCAGCCCCGTCGCTCCCGTACCAGGTCCGCGGGATGAACGCCTCTCGGAAAAAAGTATCCGTAAAAACAAAATCTAATTTCTTCAATGCTAAGCGAACCGAATAGTGGGTGGATGGGTGGATGTCGAAACTACAACTACTTTTACTGGCGTGCCTGCCGGACGCCCTGCGCGTTCAGCTCTCCGGTGGGCTGGCTTCTAGATTTTTCTTTTTCGGGTAATATCTACAGATTATATTTAAAAGGGGAATTATATCTCTGATTTGGATATGACTGCATTCTAGATAAGCTCTACCTTGCTTTTATCGATGGCTTGTTACATTCGGTCCCCGCCATCTCCTATTGAGGCTGGCTGGCTGTTAACCCCCCCTGACAGCATGTCATCAAGGGGGTGTGTGTGGCAAGACTCTAGTTAATATCAGCTCCTAGAGGATTGATCCTCTTTTTTTGACTGTCTCGTCGTGTCACATGTCTTTGTGCATGGTGATTGAGATGCATGGATTAATGAATCAGTTGACCTTACACGGCGGTTGCCAACGTCTGACAGCCTAACGGGGGGTCACCAGACTGGCTTGGCTTGCGAAGGAAGAGAGTGTGTGTGTAAGAATGCGCCATGGTAAAGCTGGTGGTAGAATGGAGGATGACGGGCTGTAGAGATGTGCATCACTAGCGAGTAAGATAAGGCACGATTGTTCTAAAAAAACAAGTTGAGCAAAGCTACGCGGATCGCGTGGGCTTCTGCGGCGCGCGGGTTCGGATCTGTTCGACTGTCCGCAAGGACGGCTTTGATCCCGACTTGTCCTGATTACGATCACGTCTCTACAGCAAGACAGAAACAGAAGAAGACGAATGTCACGTCGTGCGCACACCCAACCACTTTACAGCCTCGAAGTAGTCAATCGTCATATTACGGGCATGTCAGAGCTTTCAGCACTTTAACCTGTGCCTGTAATCTTAAGAACAGCGAGCGCAGCTTAAAAAGTACCAGCCTCTTTCTACTAAACGTTCTTCCTCCCTCATCAGCAGTCTTTGTTTCCCCATCCAGTCCGCCTTCAAATTAACTGAAAGATGTTGTGTGAGCGAGCCGTTTGCCAAAGTGCTCTACACAACCCCCCTCTAGAGCTTTCAGTTGCGTCGAGGAATGTCGGAGCCGAAAAAAAAAACTCGTATTCTTCGTCTGGCTAGATCTAACAGATGCGCCCGTGCGGTGTACGCAGCGAAGCGAGGGACACGGACGAGGGACGAGTGTTGAAAGCAACGATGCCATGATCAAAGGTTTGGTGCGCGTGTATGGTAATTATGGCATCATGCAAAAAGGAAAATGGTTCTGGCTAGACAGGCGCAGAGGCAAGAATAATAGCTACCACAGGTGGGAATCTTTCCCTCAAATGGCAGGAGCCGTGCGAAACTTTTCCGCTTGGGAATGTACGAAGGCGTGTCGATGCGTAGTCAAGAGAGGTCTTAGCGAATCAAGGGCGATACAGTCCATCAGCCTTACTACCAAGGCAAAGTATACTCCAAATCCAGTATATCCAGTCATCAACGGGCGAAAAGATGTTTGATAATGTGAGAATATAAAGTCAGACTCAGATACGCGCTCATCTTATAGGGAAAAATAGACGAACCTCCTACTCTTGATATAGCACACTTTATTTCGTCTCTGTAGCGTATAGATGCCAACTCTCATAGGGAAGGCATAAAACCTTCATAAATACTCAAGTGCTATGATAAGTGGCAGCACAGCTTCAAATAGACAATGGCCATCGCAGCAGCGTTGTGGTGAGCGCAGGAAGCTTGTCTAGCAGTGGTCACGCCCCGCCTCACTTCTGTCGTCAAGCTCTTGAGCTTTAGATATTATCGTATTCGTCCACGCAGCGACCTCTTTCTGTTCGCCTCATCTTGCTCTCAGAGCCCTGTTGAATGCGCAGACTGCAAACGTTGGCTTTGTGTAGATGGGATGCCGCCGGCTTTTCTTTTCCCCCTTCATAAATCCCTCATCATGGCGGTCAGAGGTCTATCCTCCTATAAGTATTCATGACGCCCCATAGACCTGTTTCTCCTTGTTCTTCTTCTCGGGTTCCTGCTACGGATCCTCCGACCTTGGACCTGGACATAGTTTCGTTATCAAAGATAAACCCCCGTTCTCCCATCTCGCGGCTCATTCTCTGCCTAATAAAGTTATGCCATCATGTGGACGACGCCATTTAGATGTAATGCCGTGTAAAGACGGAGTACACACACATGCATACCGACCCCCGTCTTTGTGGTGTAATATGGTGACCGCATTCGTCCCCGGAAAGCACAACACTATTCCGCTTTTCCTTTTCCAACTGCGCGGAACCGGTTTCTCGGATCTGGATGCGCTCGCGGGGCTCGGGCCGCGTCATGCTGGTCGCGGATCTCTCTACACTGCGCGCATCTCCCTGGGTCACCTCGCTGTCAGAAGATGGTCGCACAAACGTTGCATCGTTCTGCCTCGATCGGAATAAAGGCCCTGAGCGCGCTGGGTGCGAACTTTGATTCCGTAACCGTAGCCAGGGTTTTTTAAGCGAGCATTGTCTGGTATCTAGAGTACGTAGAGGTCCGAGACGGAATCTCGAGTCACCATCGACCCTTCCTACGGCTTACGTGTAAGATTAGAAAATTGTACCCGCTTCCGTGGACATCTTCTGAAGTAGGTTGCCGTATAAGCCGAGGTCTTGATTCGCTTAATAATATCACGCGAAACATGCGTCTATAAGTCCCTTAAAGTACATGCGTCTTGAGACCACTAAAACTTAATGGTACCCATATTAGAAATCATTGTCAGCGAATGTATACGTAGAGTGTCTCACTCTATTCTACGTTTTCCACTCGGCAGTTGCTACAAGTGACTGAGGCTCGCCCTAGCGCGGCCATTGAAACATTGTTTTTCTTTTTTTCTTTTTCTAGTTCCCTGTCTCGGGACATGTAATCTGTAGATTACGGAACATGGCGCGGTTTCTGCCGAAAAAGTAAAACACTTGGGAGTATTTGATTCCTCCCGAAATGAAGAGGTTTCACAGGGGTCAACACCACCCGGCGAGACAAGGCTGAAGAGATACACCGAGAAAAAGACGAGACATGGCACAACGCGATGATGAGTTGGGGGTCAAAAATTGGATACGCTTGTATGCCGTTGTGAGAGATGAGTGGCTTAATCGCCCGCTAAGACCTAATTATTATTTTCTTCTTGATAAACAGGAACTTGGCCGAATTGTCGCGATATGGCTGGAATTTTATTCTCTGCCGCCTGTTTCATCCCACGCTCAGGGAACGAGCTTAGAGGAGTTGATTTGCCAGACGTTTGGCTGCCAGCACACAGGCAATGAGGAGAAGGACGGGTAATCGCAGTCATCATACATCCATCACCTCTAGAGAGCAAATGACACGCCCCCCTCTAAATCTCATTCTTCCTAGAACAACTTGGGAGGTGACTGCCTGTGAATTTAGTGGCAGCAAATACTCCGTATACAGGGCGGGGTAGTAGGCATAAACGTCGCACAAGATCTCTCAGGCGTACCATCGAGATCAGATATACAGGCCATATAATCAGGCCCTTTATTCCGTCTGTTTTTAGTGCATACACTGTCGCTCTCTGTTCAAAGTGCGCGATGATGGTCGCACAAGTATCAGGCAATGCAAGAGTATAATCGTGCTACTCCATTGCATAGTCACCTTGACTCTTGAGTTTGGTCTACTTCAGGCCACTAAACCTAGTCTAATTCACGATACATCATGGGTAGCTAGCAGCGAGGGTATATGTGTCCATCGTATCCTTCAATGTTTACGTCCACTTGACTTGTTCTCGTCCGCTTGACTCCTCTACTGGCTTGTTTGACTCGTCGTGCCACCGGACTAGACTGCGTAGAGTCTTGCGTAGTATTAGATCGAAAGAGACAAGCGCTCGTTTCGATGTGGTGTAACAGTAGCATACCCTATAACAAACTTCGCCGTGACCTTCGAGTCACTACTTCCTCCAACTTCCGGTCCTGTTTTCTTTCCACCGGAGACCGGAAAAGTTCGGGCTCTTTGGTGGCATGTTGCGCTTACAATACCTGTGGCAGTAATTCGACTTCGCTGTCGTAAAAGTCGCCTGGCTTTAGCATCTACTGCCACCCACTAGGAGCCTATACACAGCACAAACATCTTACAGAATAGGGGTACCCTCAATCTTGCACTGAGGCATCAACTAAACCCCGCAAAATAACAGGCAAATCTCTATTATAGCCCTACAACCCTCTGCTCGATGACATCTTTTGGTGCTTACACGCCTCTACACGGGTGTTGCTCGATTCGTAGGGATATACAGGAGCGCCAGCTCGACTGCCGGCAGGCAAGCCAAGACGTATTATGATCGTATTGCCTTTTGTTAGCTCTCGTAGGTCGTAGTTAAACTCAGATAGGCAAAAGGCTGTGGGCTGCATGCACACCCCTTGTACGATTAGCTTCTCCGGGGGAAATTCCATTAAGCAAAGGAACAAAAGCGCCTTGGCTGATTAGATGGTAAGCTTCGTTGACGGGCTGAATCGGCCAGGAGCTGGGATCCTTCAAGGCGCAACAGCCTCATCTCGTAGAAAAATGGCCTAGCTGCTCTGACCCCCATGCTGCAGTGGGTTACGGGTACGTAACCCGTAACAAAGTTAGGCCCTGCGCTGGCGATGGAGCCAGAGAGAGGGGCGTGTAGCCTCGCTCTCTGCTCGAGAACCATAGAAAGTGGTGTGTGCCGACAATCGCCAATGTCATAAAGCTTATTAGGCAATGTGCGGCAAAGGGTCAGCATCCCAAGCGGGCTTTGTAACTAACTTTTACAAACCCGTGGGAGCGATTTGAGATTATCCAGGGAAAACGCGAGCACACGCACAGCAGTGGGTGACAGGACATTACTGGCGATCTGGCCGAAATAAATATGACGACCGCTGCCAAGATATACCTAGTGTGCTGTCATGCATGGGGGGCGCGAGAAATGCCGCAGTTTGTTTCGTAGATGAGCTACGACAAAATTAGCAGCTGACTGAGTTTGATGTCAACTGCCGACTTGCGTCTCTGTGCGCGCCATGCAACCCTCGACGGGGTCCTATCGGCGGAGTAATGGCCTGGTAGAAAAGCAAAGGGCGGCGGCAGAAGGTTGGATCAAACTCGGCTGTTTGCTGTTTGATGCAGGCAGATTGCAATGGATACCCTGACTCAACTCTTGCTGCCGCGCAGACAATATGCCCATCTCCTGTAGCCAGAAACTCATGCATGCCATCATCGGGGCGTAATCGATCTGCGCATCAGCGCTGACCACTCCGTTCGTGTAAACCAGTATCCTTGCCAGCCCTGGTAATCGCATAGATGATGCCACGCTAAAGGCAATCTGGCGGTCGTGAGCAGCTAGTCGAGTTTTAGCAAGCGGGAGCTCGAACAGTGCAACGTCGGGAAAAGGCCGAGGCTAACTCAGACGAGTAATAAGTGACCTGCCAAGAGGACGGCACTGCCAGATCTGACGTACCTCGTGGTCGATCTAGCGCCACCAAAAAAGGGTCCGGTCCGGGTTTGTCACGCCCTCTGTGGCTCGCTGCGCGTAACCCGCGAGCCAAAAGGATTGGTGGGAAAAGTCCTGCAGGCCGCTGCCTAGGCCCGCCGCGGATTTGGACTGGACGAGTCTGATCGATCGCGACGGAGCCAGCGTGCCTACAGCGGCACGAGCGGCAACATACCAGTACAGAAAGGACTGCCGTGTGTTGAGCTGCGGCTTTGCGGTCCGCAGCAAGGTTCATTTGCATCATTCGGAGAAACCTTTGATGTAGGTCTGTGTTTCGAGATGACCAAAAGTTTATTCAACCTCGGTGGCTGCATTATAGTGCTTTACGTTCTTGCCTGCGGTCGGATGAGTCTACCTGCAGCTCGGTTCGACAGATGTGTCGGAGACCCCTGCAAGTAAAGCGCCTCTAAAGTCGAAGGCAGGCAGATTCGTTAAGGGCAGAATTCTCTGCAAGAATCCGTTGTTTATATTACCTGCCAGCTTCTGCAGCATCTATAAGTTAGAGCAGGCTGACCCCAATTACACTCCGCAAATAGTCGTCAGCGGTCGCCAGTAGCGTATAGCACCACCGAGAATAGGCTATTTCTCCGCCATTGCGCTGATGCGAAACGTGTTTTCTTCTTCGGCCCTGTTACAAAATATACCCGTCCAGACAGGTTCAACTTAAAAATCGCGTTGCATTGGCTGATTCAATATATACTGTTTAAAGCTTCATGCTTTTACAAAACCCGATGGAGATGTACCTCTGCTAAAGCGTGGACCTGGGCTGTCATGCGAGTCCTGTTAGAGTAATATGTGCGTCGGTTATGGGATTCTATTTTCGTTCGGGCAATCTCGCAGGGGATGTTTTACATCTCCGCGGCTGGCACTCGATGCACTCGCCCCATTCGCACTGCCAGCGAGCTATGAGTGATACCAGGCTGGTTCCGAGCGAGCGGATACCAGCACAAAAACAGTCGTCCATTCTTCCAGTACCTTGCCGGTAGGGGCGCAAGCCAAAGTAATTGCTCTTCAGCATGGGATATGGGTAATCCTCGCGAGCTATCCTAGGCCGTCACGCCAAACTCTCAATGAGAGCGGTGACTGTGCTCAGCTAGGGCTGGCAACATCGGCGATATGGCGGCCTGAGAGCTGGCCCCAGTCGCAACCACCGATCCAAGATCCTACGGTCCCGAGGACACACGACGCAGAAACCAAAAGCAACCACAGCAACACAGATCCGGTCGCTGCGGGGCCGCCTGCCCTAGTACGACCTCGTAAGCACAACGGGAGCTTGCAGAAAAATCGCAGCATATGTGACCAAATCCGTAATTTTCCTTGTATCTGTGTCTCGCAATATTTGCGACGCCCGTGCCATTTGGCTGAGCGGAAGACTCGGGGAGGGGATGATGCCGCCCGCGGCTGTCGCTGGGGGTCGTGATTGCGCGGCGCACCAACAGCGACCCAGCTCCGGGGGCAGGCAGATGAGAGACCGAATAATGATGGGAACGCCAGGATGACGCCCGGCCACGACTCGTAATGGAAGGGTGTTGACGGTGGGTTTGAGACGGGGGCAGTGGCCGCTATCACCACTGCCAAGACAGGTTCGACAGCCCGACTGACGACAACCAGTAGACCGTTGACCGGTTCGGTCGCTCGGTCGCCTAGGACAGCGTGCCAAGAGCGCGGTAGCCAACGCCGGGGCCGAGTGTGTCGAGCCGCCCCAGGCTTCTTGAGGGCTGACCTGGGTTCTGTACCCGGGCAAGGCGGGGGGGGGGGGGGGGTGGCTTCCTAGCTTCTCGTGATGAAATCAGTTCGAAAGCCTGGTCGCTGCGCAGACTTGCAGAAAGTCGACTCCACTGGTTGTGACGAAAGAGTCGGTGATCAAGGCCCGGGGTCAGTTCATATTACGAGCAACCTCGGACGGCCATCGGAGAGGGGGCGTGCGGTGTTGGCTGTCCATGCTGGACGGAAACTGTGAGGTATCTTTCCGTTAGACGAGTTACCCTGGTCGTAGAACCAGGACAAATAATTAGTGGATGGAATTCGACGAATATGGTTTTTTTTCTCTGTTTTAGTGGCCTTCGTATTGCCTGTTTTTAGTGCAGCCAAGATGTAGTAGCGTTTGCGAGGTTGCATCAAGACGGATTTGCTAAGTGCCCTGGCCAAACAGAATGCTCGTTTTCCTGTAGGGCAAAAGCATAATAGAACAGGGATGCAAGATCTGTGGCAGACCAGGGAAAAGCTTGTAGGCGATGGCTGGGGGGCCGGTCGTTCGAATACAATGCATGGGCGGATATGTCCGTTGCGTGCCCGCGACCGGGTTTCCCTGTCATCATGACAGTCGGGGACCACGGTACGCAAGGCTCACCATTAAGAATCGTTGACGAACCATTTTTAGGTGAAACATGAGGTGGATGGGCACAGTTTCACGTCGACCGCCGGAAGTCTGAAGAGAGCGGGCGAGGGAGGAGGATCCGGATGGCTAGGAGAAAGACGGTTGGAGGTGTTATTCGGGATCAGCAATGTCAGTCGTGGCTTTCAACTTGCCAATCAGCGTGAGAAGAACGGGATGATCAGGATCCGGGGAAAGTTGATGATCACGGAAGGGGGGGGGGGGCGGGCGTTGGTGCGAAAAACTGCGATGACTGCAAGTGAATGGCCGATCCTTGCAAGGGGAGAAGCAGAGGTGCATGTCTTGGCCCTGAGAGTTGGCCGACGGCTGGCACCAGCTGGCAGCTAGCGGCGAGGCGTGTAGCTGGGTGACTACCTAGGTAGGTATTGAGAGGCAAACAACACGTTACATCGAGCTCTAGACTCGCATCATCGCGCCGACATGCATATAGTATGATTTTTCTTCGGTTGTTAATTACTGGTGCGTCATCACCCAGGCCCGACTTACCTTAGTTAAAGCGACAGCTAATAATCAGGCTCGCTATTGAAAGAGGACGCAGTGTGCCAAGAAGGAGAGCAAACAAGGCTCGGCAAGGTGCCAGCACCATCAAATTGGTATGGCAGAAGCTGCTTTCTCGCATCACATGGACAGCTACCTGCATGCATATGTTGTCGCAAGACATGTGCAATAACAGCCAGAGACACAGCTGGCTGGCTGTTGGCGCCCAGCTCGTAGCTGAACATGCACACCCATTGGGCACAGAGCCGAACAAAGACAACCTCTAAAAAAAGACTGCGTGCAGAAAGCTGTGAATTGCTTACGACGACGCTGCCCTCGTGCATGAGCTTCATTTCTCATCTTTCACGCCACGGCGACGATTCATTGGTTCTCTAAGCCTGCAATATTGTCTGCAGGCGCTGTCAAATCAGGACCGAGATCTGGCATCGCGCCGCGATCAGGCGATCGGAGGGGATGTCTGCCCCACTGGCCGTCTCCCTGACATAGGCGAACGGCGTAATCTGTAAGCAGGGCCAGGCTTTGAGTGGTTGAAAAGGAAAATGAACCAGAGTGACACATGGATCGCAGCGGGATGCGTTGGCGTTGTGGTACAAGATCGTCCTCATGTGCCGCTTGCACACTGCCGAATGATACCAGAGGCAGCGACAATAGAAACAACAAAGACGCCCTCTCAGCTCGCAATCCCACACACTGTCGCGAGCCTCGAAACCTCAAGGGCGTGCTCGACCCAGATACTAGCTAGTTACGCTGTGGCTGGCTGGCGTGAGTTGAGGCTGGGCCGCTTCTTTAAGCCAACCCCCCCCCCCCCCTTCCTTCTTTGCTCACCTGCAGATTATCTCAACCCAATTATTTCCTGTTATTAATAACAGTTCGTTTTAATTCATTTAAACAAGGCGCTTCATCTCCATCTAGACGACTGTCTCCGCCCCAGACCACACAGCCAGCGCCCACCTGACGGGTCGCCACGTTCGCGAGCCATTCACCCCCTCCCACTTCTGGCGGATCTGGTCTTGTCCATCTGACTAGCCAAAACCAGCTCCCTGGCCCAAGCCGGAGCAAGCATCGCGGTGGGCAGGCCGGTTTTCGATTGAATCAGGAGCAATAGGTTGTTCCCCGCCCGCCTGACACCCTGACCGGGCCCAAATTACAAGGTGCGAACTGCCCCGTTTCTTGCGAATGCTTCCAGAAGGCACAGATTCGGTCACGCCGATGGGACGTCGCAATATACGATGGGGCGGAGCCATGTACGGATATCATCAAGGTAATAATAGCACCATACATATTGTCCCTCCCCGGTTGAGATGCGCCCGAAGGTAAAAAGTTCGAGACGGTGTGGGCGAGCTGCAGAGAAAACGCAATACTTGCACGCATGTAAAACAAATGCTACGCATAATGTGTCCCTTTGTGGGAGGTTGGCCGTCGGCGAAAAGCCTCCTAAAAGTAAAAACTTTGGGGCCATCACGCGCGGGCTCCCCTCTACGGACCCTGCCAAGGAAAATAGAGTCGAGGACAAATGCCAAGGCTAAAAGTGGTGTGGATAATGACTGCGCATCAAGATGATGTCGCCGGACGCAGCGGCGATGCTGCGCGAGGAGGTTACAAACAGATAGGGCGCGTGGGTAATGTGGCCGATCTCGCGTGCTACGTTGATGATCTGAGGCGTTGGATGATGCATGTATTCGTACATACTATGCGCCGGAGGAACTGAACGAACAAGGAGACGCCGTCCAAAGATGGCCAGATTCTCACCGCCGTTAAGTTGCGCAGCCAAGCGGCGCCCCTCCCCTCCCCCGTCTCGTGCATGATGGTGGTCATAATTCTCCTACATGATTGTATTGATTCCCACATGCGCACGCCCCCCTCCCCACACGAATCGTGCATGGAATTGGGAAAGCTCAGCTGCACGGAATGATCCTGTGCAAGTTGAGCCTTCTCATGTATCAGTAGCACACAGGTTGTTTCCCTGTATGAGTAGTAAAACGAGTGTAGAGATGCATGTCCGGGATGACTGCATATGCTTTGAGGAGCGCTACGGCAAGGCTGTGTCATTACAGGAAGGAAGATTCCCTGATGTCAGGTCCAAAGTGAATCTGATACAGATAATACAACTGCAGTAATTATGAGATTGCAGTGATCTCGACATGCGCGGATTCTCGACAAACACGGTTTTATTGTGGGTTGTCTATACGTAAGCTGTGAAGATGGCATCTGAGCGGCAACCAAGATGGATCTTCGTATCGCACACAGTTTGGCGCTGTTACCATTTATTCTCGCTTGCTCATTCGAGCAGAAAGGAAAAAGCGACTACTAGTCCTTGATCAAGGACTCAACACAAACTCTGCTCATCGGATGAGGCTATTAATCAGATATCCTAGTTCCCGATTTAGACTGAATTGCGAGCGAGCGGCTTTCTACCCTAGGGTTCTCTACTGCACGACCAGCGCGCCCTAAAAGCCCATACATGTGACAAGTCATTGGTTCTCGTCTCTCCCATGATTCGTACGTTGCAACATGGTGGTGCCATGCCGGTCTCGGACGGGGTTGACAACGCCAGCGCGGAAGTCTCGGGGGCTCTGTGGGTGGGAAGTATCAAGCGAAACGAAGAGCATGACAAAAAAAAGTGTATGGTTTATTAATTGGTGTACCCTTTATCAATCGAACATGGACCATGCAGGCCAGAAAGATTGCGTGCCGATCAAGGCCTCGGAATCGTGGCGCTGCGCTTTCCGTCACACTTCGCTGGGCAGCGCCGATATTGACAGGCTCAGGGGTGGGAGAGGGAGTCATGCACAATGGTACGAGGAATATCCGTAAAGGGCAACGAAATTGTGCTAGACCATGTTCTCCCCTCTGGCTATTTGTCTACCAGTAATGCCGCGAATTGCCTCCTGTTGCTTTCGGAATACCTCGGTGTCTCACCTGCGCCCTCTAGAGGTGTGCATGGTATTTAAATACCGACACCCGTTCCGGCAGATTCCCCAACACAGCCATCGCCGGGTCGTCCCAGCGGCGGAGAGAAGGGCGGGAGACCCCAGTGTTTAGTAATAAAATTAGGCTTTTTTCTTCTCCTTACGATGGGCAAATCTGCAACGGCCGTGCCCTCCGCAGCAAAAAAAGCTTGTTCAAGATTACAATGGCCTGTTTTTCCATGGCTCTTCAGATCTGCCGAACCCTTATGTAAGAAAAAAAAAAAAAAAGAAAAGAAAACAGAGTTTCTACATTGTGGAGATGGGGGAGGAAAGGAAGGGGGGTTTGTTCATCCTTTTTATTATTAGGGCAAAACCGTGCACGTCGCTTGGGTTCGTCAACAGTAGTGTACATGCGACACTAGTTATTTTGTTGTGCGAAACAGGCCATGATGCTAAGGGGGATGTGCGCGTCCATGCAAAAACTAAAAGACCGAACCCTAAATCCTTCTGCATGAATTCAAAGAAATTTTGCAAGGAGAGTTTATAAGGAGGAAAACACAATGGCAAAGTCAAGAGAAGAAAAAAAAAAAAACGGACATTACTAAGCACACAAGAGGGGCAAGAAAAAGGTATTGGCGACATCACCGATTAAAATACTGGGGTTGAACTCACACACTTTCCGCCTAGTCGATCTGTGACGCGAGCCGGCATTCTTCCCCAGCATGGACATTTGGCATGCTGACCGGTCATGAAGGAATTAAAAATAAACGAATCAGGAAAATACGGCGACCAGCGTATGTTGTATGAATGTAACAGGGGGGGGGGACGCTGGCTCATCATCAACGGACGATAGCCGAGGGGACAACCAGCCGTCGGGTTTTGGTGTCTTGGCGGCGGCGGTGATGTGGCGTGAGCGTCCGTGCTTGTCGGTATGTTTTCCTCTCTACAGATTAGGGGGGGGAAAGCATCTATCCGCTGGCGTGGATACGGGCGATGTACGCATTTCCACGGACAAAGGACGCCCACTTGAGGCTGATGACCGTTTTCAACAGGCAGCAGAAATCAGGGAGCAATTTTCCAGCGAGCGCCTTGGCCCGCCATCGTGGCGAGTGTGTACTGGTAGTGGTGGTTGTTATGGTGGGTGGTTGGCCTTGGGTCACGACACATGGTCACCAACACCATCATCAATCTCGTCTACCGTCCCAAAGTTGAACCCCTATACGAGTTGAGCACCTGTACCGGAGTTATTTGGGAAGACTGCTTTGCCGAGGCGCGCGCCCTCTTGTCTTATTAATCCTCAGCCTCCCACTAACAAGGTCGGGCGAAAAAGCTTCTTTCTCGTAAAGTTTACGGAATGCTTGGCTTGATGCTCTGACACGCCCCCCCACATCGCGAACCTGACCGATTCGGTTCTGCGCGAGCCAAACAAAGAGTAATGTTCTTCATTTTTGGCTCAACGAATCCCATAGGAGAAACATAATTACGTCTTTTTTTTTTTGACATTACCCCCACTATCCCCATGACTATTTGGGGGGAGGGGGGGGGGGGGTGTACGGGTTCTGAATCGTAACAGATTACCTGCCCAATAAAGCCTGAAGGTGAGGAAAATGAGGGAATGAGTCCGGATGACTCGTCATTGAGAACGGCAGTTGAATATTTGTGATGACCTGGCTTTTTTTTGCGTTGCGTACAGCAACAATGGATGTTACCGCGGCAAACGCTTCTGCCAGACTCATGGTGTAATGTGTCCTTGTGCGCACAGTGTCGCTGTGCAAGGCGTGTCTACCTATTTGTAGCTATGAAAAGCTTGTCTACTATATGGCTTGTTTCAGCATCTAAATGACTTGCATCCACGTGCCCCTGCTTAACATTCATCTTTTAATAGAATAATGAGCAAGTTAATCGTGATAATAATAATGATGAGCAATAGATAGGCATGGGGATACACTCATGGTCATGGTGTAATTATTCCGCAAATCTGGTGACTTGTATCTAGCGCGCCGTCGCATCACAACCTGATCGCCCGCCGCTTGGCAACGCTACAGGGGACCCGGTTATTTTACGTTTTTTCTTTTCTTTTTTTTTAGGGCATCCATGGCGCTGAAGACGCCACTTTTGGGCCTTGAAATCGTAGACACCCCTCGAGTGGCTTGGGCTTGGGGGTCACTGGAGCTCTGCGAAGTGATCCGGGCGAGTCTTATGAGGGGCCTTGAGCAAAGATCCATCACCCACTGTATCCCCGATAGCCCACTAAATCCCTTGTACCTGTCCACTAGGTTCCAGTAATGGAAGGTGCACTGCCCGCTGAAACTCCAGTAATAATAGCCTACTGGTAACCATGACCCCAGCCCCAGCCCCTCCACCAGATGCTCCTCTCGCCTCATCACATCCGTCCATCCATCAATCAGACCATCACCCATCTCGCTTCGCTCATCGTTCTGGAAGTTCTTTTGCCACGTGTGACTAAGTCTTGGGTCTCCGCCTTTTTGTCGTCTCCTCCCTTGCTCAGCACGGAGCCGCGCCCTGCTACGCTCGTCTGCCCGCGCACGCCGTCACCCCGATCCATGATCCCTCATCGCCTCCAGCGAGGAACAGCAAAGTCGCAAGGGACGCAAAAATCCGAACCCGCTTTGCCACCAGCTTCTTCGTATGATTATCTACCACACGATACTTACTTAGAAATTTGCCGTGGGGGCGTGCGGTTTTCTCAATCTCTGGTGCCTGATTGCCTGCCCTCGGAAAGTGCCGTTCATGATACTCAGGACGACCATCGTCTGCCCGATTGTCGGTCATGTCTCATCATAGTTCGCATCGGCTGCAGCGACATACACACCCGCCCGATAACCTCTTTCTTCTTATCACCTTTTCCATGCCTGCTGAGGAGCTAAAAGAGCTGATGCCTTGCCCGCCGTTGCAGCATGCTCACGATAGCCCGTCTTCGCCCTACCCCACTCGCACTACGCACTCCTCGAGATTACCCATCTTTGGCCCTTGTGTTCTGCTTTCTTGCAGCCTCTTTGCTTTCTCGCCGCCATGACCCATGGCTCCTGTTCTTGCCTCCCATCATCGGCCTAGCACGGCTATCGGATGTCCCAGGCGCTCTCTCGACTGCCGCATCGCCGGACTGCCTCCACACATGCTACCTAAATACCGAGTACCGAACCGTTCCATCAAAGCCAAACCATGCGAGTCATGGGGTTTTCATTAAGTTGTCGGCAAATTATATACGCCCACACATCACACCCCTCCCAGTAATATGTAGATTTTCTGCAAATAGCATCGCAGAGAAAGCAACGCCAAAGCCAACACAGGCTCAACACTGCTGGCGGACCCGGTGTTGCATCGCGCCACATCAAATCGGCTGCAAAAGCGAGCCGCTTCACCTGCCGTCCGAGCACAAACCTACGCACAATCAGACATCATCGGGTTTGCGGGCGCACTTCTTTGTTCCTTTGTTGAGCCGTCTTTATTGTTCCTTAGCTTTGCGTCTCACGCCCCTCTGACCGCCTGTCGCGGCGGAACCACCGGCCGCGAGACAAAAGATTCAACAAGGCTTGGCCACCCCACCAACCATCTGCATCTTTTAGGCCAGTCGCAAAAGGCTCTGAAATGGCAAGGGGCAATTGCTGTTCGCCGCCGCCGGTTGTCCACCACGGGCCATGACATCAATTGCCGATTCCCAGCTCGGTTTCTGAACACGGCAATGCCTACGGAGTACGCCACACGATACTACGAAACCTGATCCAGCATAGCCCTGGCGCCCATCGTCGCAAATGTCTCTAGTAAAGAACCACGACGGGTGTCGATCGGCATCGAGGCCTAATCTGCGCAGCAGAAACCAAGGCCACACGCACCCTTCCTTCTGTCTCGTTTATTAGTAGTGGCCGCTAGTCTACCGTCTCACTGATGCCCACCCACTCAATTCGCCGATGCCCCGGGTTTTGTGGTAGAAGGTGCCAATATGCCGCTACAGCAGTGCGACCACGCCAACAGAAAGAGATTGAGCAGAGGCCAATCAAATATCCCGAGCTTTCACAGAGCGTGTGACACGGAGCAGAGTTCGACTTCGGGACTAGCTCGGAGGCAAGGGCTGGCATGCCTCTCCGATATTGTGCATTGCAGGTTCCTGCACAGTCACACCCACCTCGGCTGCCTGATGTGTTGAACCAGATGCGACAAGTCGGCCGCCATCCTGCGTTGTTTTGCCGCGTGCCAGTGATACCTCAAGCCTTTCTGTGTACGGAGTAGGGAGATAAACTGCGCCGCGGAGGATTCAGCTCACCGCTTTCTCTGGAGCAATGCTAGCATTGTTACACACATATTCATTGTAATGCTACTGTTACCACACAGCAGTATTAAACCACAACAAAAGAAATCAATAGCGGAAGGAGCTAAGCAGAGGGCCCATCATGTTTATCTAGCTGTGTGCCACTGGTGGTGGTTCTTTGTGTGAGGCCGCACCGTCAGAGGAGCATCTCTGAGCTAATCGGCCATTGGCGGGACGCACAAGAATCAATTGAAGCTAGCGGATATTTAGACCTCGGGGACAACGCAGCAGCTGGCCGCGCAAATCGCTCAAAAGAGGCGCCAACAAGCTGAAGGTGCGTAAACAGGCCATGAGCAACGAGCTGACCCGCCCTCGCATCTGCGTTGCCAAAAGGTGCGATGTAACGCTGTCGGAAAAGTGTGTGGGCGATGAGGTCAAGCCCCCCTTTGTTTTTTCATCTTTTTTTAATGGACGTCACACGGAGGGGGCCGGGGGGGTGCTCTTGTTGGTAGATGGACATCTGCCCATGGCAATGTCGCATGTGGTACTGTGATTTGAAATGCCTGCAGAATACAGCATGCATGTGAGTAGATGCGCACCAACTGGAATGGAAAGCTGAACAATGATGAAGACGAGCCAAGACCACAGGGATCTATCTGTAGCAAGGGGGAGGAAGAGAAGGAGGGCGCCCACGCTAATAAAAGCAGACCTCGGTTGCCTCGCGCTTTCATTTGTTGTTGCAGTTTGATTAACGAATTATTTCTTTTTTTTCTCTCTCTTTTCCTTTTCTGTAACAATGGCCTGCGCCCGCTCCCAACGGCACGGCCGCAGGGGATCGAAATCGCGATCCAAAGGAACACGAGCAAGGAAAAAGAAATACCAATGCAACCGTGTGTTGTCCATGTGTGTGTGTGTGTGTGTGGCTCCAGCTCCTACGTCAAAGGGAACCCATTTTCATGGTAATGTGATGAGACAGGAAGAAACATTAAAAGGAGGGGGGGGGGAAACCGAAAACGAGTTTCTGCAGTTCTGGCACAAAAAAAAAGATGGTCGCCGAAGCCGACCACAATTGGTACTCGAGCTAACACACAACTTGTCGCCAATCCGCTTGGAGAAGAACCCCCTCTTGCTCCTGGAACGGGTAGCCACAGCCGATCGCTAGAATCAGCAACGATTGTATTTTTATTTATCTAAACTTTTCATTGGTCATAAACTTGGCTGGCAGAGACAGACTAAAAGAAGAAGAAGAAGAAGAAGAAGAAAAATCCTTCAATTTTAAGACCCGGAGATGACAGTGGTTATTGTTACTTTGCCCAACCGCCGCCACCCCGTTTGTGTGACAGAGGGAACAAGACGAATTATAGCTCTCCGATTTTTAATCGACCGGGGGCGCTCTCTTGCCAGATTGCAGATTGGCACAACACGATTTTGGGTGCCTGGCCTTTTACGGACAAACCATGTCGCCCCGCTTCTCCATCGTGGTCGGGGAACAAGAAAAAAGCGCGGCCCTCTGTTCTGTACAGATGATAGTAATCGTAACAAGAAGGAGGGGGTCGCGTCGGTGACGATGAGCGTGAGTGTGCGTGTGATTGGGAACGGAGATGGAGGGGGAGTGCGGGATGCGCACGAAAGCGATGCATGCATCTGATCTGTGAGAGATCAAAAGGCCGCAGAGCGTGCTTGAGGAGCCCGGGCCGCCGCTGGCCGCCTTTGCTACCAAAAAGCTGTGGAGGAGAGTGAGGAGGTACAGATTACATACCTAAATAGAGGGTGGTGCTCGCCAAGCGGCCTGCCATGGATGTTATGAGATGTGCCCTGCATCGGCGAGGTCTTTTTGTAGTGTCGGCCGGGCCACTTTGCGGTCCAAGTCCACTCACTCCCCCTCTACGATACGTCCATGATGCAGAAATGAAGTCAAAAGGCATCTTTTTGTGGTTTTCGCGTGCATGTAACACGCACGCGACAGTCTGATGGAGCCAAGGCGAGAGCCTCGATTTCATACGCCTCACCTACCCATACGATTTGTAATGAACTCTGCTGTGACGGCAGCCTGTTTTGCCCTGCCTCTCTTCTCTCGGCACCAGATGCAACGTCAACTTTTGAAAATTGACTAATTCAAGCCCATGTAGTGTTAGAGCATGCGCATGTCTGGTGATGCTGTGACAACTGTGGTACTCGTCTAGCCCTCTTGGACAGTGGTTGGGCGGGTGGCATTGCTTCCCTATACGTTCGTTACTGGCGCTTCGCGACAGAACATTGTCCCCGCAATCTCTTTGGTGCATTGTGTCTTGGGTCGCGACCAACATGGCGCAGGTGGCCGCACTGGAGGACGGCGTGTGCCGCCAAACCTTGGCGTAACCGTTGACAAGACCACTTGGGCGAACAATAATGATTTTGATTCAGCAGGCGACGCCCGCCACCGTCTTCCCATTTGTTTTGCAATGAATTGAGTTTTATTTGGCGCCCGCGCATATGGCCCAAAGTTGTCGCCGCCGCCGCATACGCACCGTTTACCCACTCACATCACCACCGGGCGTAACTGAAGAAAGCCTGAGCCGAGAGTCAGCGCGCCCCCTCCCCGCTGTTTTGTAATTCCCGCTCGCAGTTTCTCGGCCGAAGGGATGCTTTGCTCGTGAGACCAATGGCGCGGCCTTGTAGTCCCGAGGGTAATAGCGAACGCAACCAGCGGGAGACACCAAGGTAGGAAGCTCATACCGAGATGAATGTTGGATTGATGTGTCATCGTGATCGAAGCAACATCGTAAATAAGCGAAACAAGTCCGTCATTCCGGTGTTCCGAGATGTGAGGGAGGGGAGGAGAACTTGGGTCTCAGATCAAGAGACAACCTCTATTCTGCGCCCGTCTCGCTTCTTACAACCCGCCAAGATGCGGTGTTTTTAATGAGACAAGGTCATCGGACTTGTGGCGTTTCTCCGAGGGAGGGCATTAAAAGTGTGCGTGCGTACTACTATGGTTGGGCTTGTATCATTGTGTGTTTTGCGAGACCAGCCTCGTTTTTTGCCTCTGACTGCTTGAAAACACTGGCGCCGGCCTCGCTTTCGTGATTTGTCCGTAACCTCGAAGCTATCTAGCCTCGTTTTCTTTTCTGCGCAAACGGCATACGAATGAAGAGACTTTTGGCCAGTCGGTGGCGGCGTCAGACCACACAGGCATCCGCGGAACAGGACATGTGGTGGGTTGAATAGCTAGCGCCGAATCCTTCTTTGTTGGCAATCGAAAAGAGGAGGGGCTGGAGGGGAAATCAATGCTAACAAGCGTAGATTCCCGCTGCCGATGCGTTTTGCTTTTTGTAAAGGAACGAGTGACATTGAATAGCCGCACCAGACACAGCTTGTTGCACCCCTCCTCCTTCACACCACCAACCATGCCGCACAGCTGAGGCAAGGCTAACGAGGCGGGCGCGGTCCTCCAAATCAGGATGGCGCCATCAACATGCATCGCCGCGGCCCAAAGTAAACGAAGAAAAAAGAGAATGCACGGGCGCACCAAGAAGCAGAATTATGCAACGCAAAGTGATGCAGCAAAGTGCGAAATCTTGTCCGATTGGGCTGGTCGTCAGGGTCTGCTGCTGCAGGTGGCTCTTTCCCTGTTCCTTCCCAACAGAAGAAACTTCCGAAAGCGGAAAAACAGCCGGCCGAGACGGGTTTGCCAGCAAGATGGGCAATACTTTTGATTCGTTCATGTCTTTTTCAGAAAAAAAAAAAAAAAAAAAAAAAGTTGGGTTGAAAAAACGGTCAATTAGAATCAGGGATGGAGAGCGGAGACACACACACACACACACATCGTCGAGGCTGGCGGTGGCGGAACCAACATTTGCTAAGAGACCCTCCCCTCCCCGCCTTGGCTTCGAGACGATGAAGGAGCCGTAGCAACGAGGTAAGAGGAAGAAAAAAGAGGCTGGTGGACGCGAAAGGAAAACCCACTCGCATTTGTAGCCCCAGCTGAGCAGCCCCGTACAGAGTCCACGATGAGGCGTATATTGGCTCCATCTGCTGACGCTGCGCCGACATCCAAAGTTTTGGGTCGTTTTATGGGCACTTGACGCCTCGTCTGCCTTGAGAGGTTGAGAGGCAAAAGAGGGCACTATCCTGCCCGTACGAGAACACAGCAGTAACAAGCAATTACCAAGTGGATACATGGGCTTTGTGAGGCAAGTCAAGACAAGAAAAAGGTGGCCTCTTTTGGCCAAAAGTCTGTTGTCCTACGCAGCGCTTATTAGACACCAACGAAAAGAAGAAACGGGAGACGATGGGCAGCCACTCTCCGCAAAAGCAACGGGCTGGCTTGCAGATTCGGCGCAAATGGGATTCTTGACTCGATAGCATCCTGAAACAAGGATATGATGAGAGATTGTAGCTTTTTATTATTTACTGGACAAGTTCTTGGCTTGCATTAGCATTACTTGGGGCTCCACCGTTTGCAAAGACTGGCAGACGAGCAGGAAAAAATAAAACGGCTCATCAGGCGGCAGAAAATAAAGAGGGCGATCAAGATGAGCGGCAGATGCACCTACAGACAGTATGCACACAGACTCGGCACAAAAGAAGGAAACCTACGATGGACACGAGTCAGGCGGCTTGTTCCGAGCACGCTTTGGCGGGGTTGAGTTGCACCGTCAAATGACAGGATGAACTGGTGCATCATGACCGGCAGACCCCCATCATGCATTCTTGACCAGACGTGGATCCGCTAGTCGAGATGCAGACGACGAATGCACTGTGGAAAGCTGTGGTGAATCGCTTGGGAAAAGGGGGACTCGACTCATCCAAGATGGCACTGCGAGAGCCCTGACTCGTTCAGATGGGCCGGCCAACCAGACGGTCGAGACACGACTGCGAACGAGAGCCAAATTGTGCCAGGGCCCTATTTTTCTGATCCAGACCCTCTTTAATCGAACATTGTCTGGAAAAATCCTTCTCCAGTCTGCTTGGTTGCGATGGTCGGCAATGCCTCGTTGCGGAAACAAAGGAGATCATTGGTGTTGCTGATGAGGGCGTTGCAGCGCCAAATAGAGTCAAGGCTCGGCCAAGGCTGGAACGGACGCCCACATCATCCGCGTATTGTCAGAAAGAAAAGGTGGAAAAGGGCATCATACGATGACATTTACAGACGTTGGTTCGAGGCCAGTTTTTCCGGGACTCGGTGCACCGCCTGCGTCTTGCCCCTTTGTCGTGGGCCAGATGGGAAAACGTATGACCAGAAAAGACCACGTACGGATGCAAGCCCCGATTCGTCAAAGAGGATCCTCTCGCTGGAAAAGTCTACTGAGCGAGAATGAACTAGTCGACTAACTAGTCTAAAAGGATGAACGAGGCTTTGGTACAGAAATCAGGCTATGCGTGACATGAGAGAAGGATTTCCGGTAGAGCCGCAGGCCTCTGGCGCCGCGCGGGATCATTTTGCCGCTTACAAAAAAGGGAAGATCCAGGCACTGCCATGATAGGCGAGGAGCTAACATGGGGAAAGGATGCTGGACAATCATGTCGTCAACGTAACAAGGCTCATTTACACCAGCGTCACTGTTGATGGCTCGTCTCCACCCTTGGCGATGTGCTCGGGGAAGGGCGAAATGGGAAAAATGCAACACTAGGGAGAAACACCTTTGCGGGCGCGCGTTGGTCGCGGTACGATGAAGCGTTACCGCACAACGGCCGTGCGAGAGTTGTTGTTCGCGATGAACCATGCAACCGGACTTGTCGCCGCAGGACTGCTTTTTGCGCTCAAACCAGGCCATGTAATCTGTACATGGATCACGATGAGCGCGAAGCCCCAGCTGGCGACCTCGTTCCCGTTACTACCAGTATGTCATTGTCATTCGAACTCTGGTGCTGGGTTTACCGATGACATAACCCAGGACCGGTTTTCCGTACCCGGCTACAGCTTCCAGTGGCTTGGTCGCTTTTTTGGGGTTTGGTCTTCTGGGGCCAAGCATTTGATTTGTTCCCCCGACGAGAATTAAAATAAATAAAAAGCGCCACACCACGAGGGAAAACATCCCTGACTCCGTCCATCGGATCTGACTATTTTACGGTTGTAGTAGTGCCTGGGGTGTGGTGGCCCCATGATGAGCGGCGTAAGATTTCCGTTGGAGATGGGCCAGGTTTTTTTTTTCCTTTTTCCTTTTGTTTATTTAGCATCCCAGATCATATTTGCTTCGGAACTTGTCCACTAGAGGGGGCAAGGGGAGGCAAGTTCGGTTCTCGGCGGAAGAGAGGGTATCATCATATGATGACATGAGGATGAAGACAATAAGAGAGAAGAATAGCAGGCTTTGTGCAGTAATAATGTGCATCTGAAATGGGGGTTCTGTTTTTTTTTGTCGGTTTTTTCTCTCTCGCGAATCGTAGTACGATACAATCGGTTAAGCTAGCTGGATGGCTGAAAGTTTATGGCGCATGTGTTCTGCAATGAAACATACTTTCGGCCGGGTTCCGTGGTATCTTGGCCAGCCGCCCCCCGCCTCCTCCAACTACCTTCTTCAGCTGCGCCGCAGCCCCGGCGAAAAAAGGAGCACGATGGAACAAAGGGAATTGGGCAGTGATGCCAACGCCGATGTGCGCAGGGGACACAAGAGGGCAAAGGAAAAGCGAGCACAGAGAAATGTATACAGATGGGTGGACAAGTGTGGCACAAGTGTGTGAGGGCAAGAGAGAGAGAAAAAGAGAGAGA
>JARJPP010000356.1:0-24325 GCA_030782485.1 Beauveria brongniartii
TATATTATAGTAATTATCTTACTATTTATCCTTCTACCTTCTTTGTGCTAGCCGTATTCTTTAACACATAGCCACGCCACGTCATTGTCCATCCACAACAGAGTTTATTTCACGCAACTACAGGCAAAACTCGAACAGTACCAGTTGAATACGTAATATTTAAGAATAATGATCATCCATTAGGAGTGGACCTCTGTGGGCCATAAGCCAGGCTAGGACGCCATCGCTCTTGCTCGTACGCATGTTCCGGGACTTCCTAGGCTCATTCGAAAGACAACTTTTTGCGCGTCTGAGTACGGGCAATGAATATCACCCCCTGAATGAGAAGTCTTGGGCTGAAGCAGTTTGACTGCCGCGCAATAAGGGAGCAAGATGGTAAATTCCGTGGTCCGTCCGTTAATGGAAGCTCCTTGGTGGTATTGCTGGGTAGGCTCTTGAGGATTGTTTAAAAGGACGTGCGTTTCCCACATTTCAGAGTGGTGTGATTAATATCATCCGCTTAGTTTCTATCAAGCTTAACTATACTCTAAAGGTATTCATCCCATCCGTCTCAATCAGATAAGAGATTCAATCAGTGTTTAACCCTAACCCGCGTCCCTCTCCAGACACAACAAGCCCAAACGACTCATTCACCATGCCCGGGCCAATTGCCACTGAGAATGTCAAGGCTGCGGTAAACGGGAATAGCACCCCTTTCCAAGTTTATCATTCGTGGCCTTCTCAAAAGTCAGAATGCAAGCAATTTGACGACTTTTGCTGGATTGACTTGGCCCACGTGGTCATGTTGGTCGAACAGAACACGGTTGATAGGGCTGTTGGACAAAAGTTACTGCCAGCCCTGCAAGAAATTCGGGCTCAGGGATACAACAGACTCCCTATTGACCCATACAAGGAGAGTCTTTTGTATCAAGTCGAATCCGCCCTTGGTCAAAAACTCGGCGACCATGTCGCTGGCGCCTTACACACAGCGCGTAGCCGCATCGACCAGCGCGCCACCGTCGGTCGAATGCACTACAGAAGAGTTTTACTTCAAGTCATGGACCGCATTTGCCAGTTTCAGGAGAACCTCGTTGAAGCTGCGCAAGAGCATGCGTCTATAGTCATCCCATACCACACACATATGCAGCAGGCACAGCCAGGCAACTTTGCACACTACCTGCTGTCGTTTGCGGCCAAACTCCAAGAAGACTTTGAGCGTTGTCAAGAAGCATATAATCGCGTCAACCGAAACCCTCTTGGGACGGTAGGACGAAGTGGAACGGGCTTGAAGATTGACCGTGAGAGAACGACGCAGTTGCTGGGATTCGACAGCTGCGTCAAGCACTCCCTCTTGGGCAAAGATGCCGATTTTGCAGCTGACATTGTGGCGGCGCTATCCTTTGTCATGTACCATCTGAATGATTTCGCCACGGATCTGCACTTGTGGTCCAGCAACGAGTTTGGATTCGTGCAGCTGCCGGACACGTTTTGTGGCACGAGCAGCATCTTCCCCCAGAAGCGCAACCCAGTCACTCTTGAGACGATCAAGCTAGCTGCCGGACCCAGCGTTGCTTGGTTGAGCTCTACCCTGGCCACCTTTCGTGGTGCCGGAACCGGCGATCACAGAGTGCATGGGATCCCGGCTCATCTAGATCAAGCGCTGGAGACTACATCAGACATGCTGATTCTAGCTGGCCTGGTCGCGTCCGAGGTGCAGGTCAACGATGCACGGGTAAAGGAAGTTTTGGGCGAAAGCTGGTCAACAACCAGCAATCTGGCAGACTTTCTCATGCAGCACAGAGGTCTTTCCATCCGCCAAGCGCACGGCGTCGTGGCGCGCCTCGTCCGCATGTGTCGAGACACGGGCTTGAGCAGAGCGCAAGTCACCCCAGAGATGCTACAAGAGGCAAGCCTCGTCTCTTTAGGGCAAGACATCGAGATGAGCGAGCAAGACTTGCATGGGGCTCTGGACCCGGAGAGCTTTGTCAAAACTCGCACAAGTGCAGGCAGTGTTGGCCCAGCCGAGATTAATAGCCTCACCGAGTTGGCACAAGACATGCTGTTGGGTAACCGACGATGGGTTATGGAATGTCGCGGCAAGCATTTAAGAGCGGAGAAGACACTTGTAGAGGCTATTGCTGCTGTTTTGAAGGATTGAATTTCGATCTAAAAAGGTACAAAAAAAAAGGACTTACATCATGTATGTTCATTCCTTCTGGGTAGCACTTCATACAGATTAGTCATTGATGATCCTGCGACTCTTGGGCTTGCATCTTCTTCTCAAGCCAGCACTCAAAGAATAGCGGCCCGGCTCTCACAGAGCGAATCGGCGCAGTATTCATGTCTTGTCGCCCAGCCGCGGCGTCGTGCTTAGCCTCTGCCGGGATCCAAGCTTGAGGGTGCTGTACGCCAGTCAGTACACAGTGCTTTTCGCTTTCGAGAGCAAGACTTGTCAAAGCCACTTACCCCAATAGGTGCTTCTGATTCTTCGCGCAGCTCGACTGCAAGTGTAAAGGTGCAATTATCCGGCAGCGGCGGGCTCTTTTCCCCCGCATATGCAATTCTGCGCAACGCACCTCGCAGACCTTCATTCACATCTGTCCAGTTGATCTCGTCTTGGCCCTCGCCGCCCGTCGCCGCCGCCGCCTCCAGCCCGGCGGCACCCAAATCATCCATCCCCGTAGCCGGGCCGTCACTGTCTCTGTGACCCCCACCAGCGGCGGCGGCGTCGCCCCACGAAGCCGGAAATGACTGCAGGTCAAACACCCAGCGCTCCAGTACCGTCATGGACTGCGGAGCGTGGACGGCGAGCACGACGGCGCGTGCGGCGCCGCTGCGAATCTGCGCCGCGATGGCTGCGACCGCGTCGGCGACCCATGCGCAGACACCCGGGTGGCGGGATTGATGAACGGGCAGGTTGTAGGCGCGCGTGGTGAGGAAGCTGCGGGCAGGGTAGAGGGCGCGGTGGAAGAGCAGCGAGTGCACGGCGACGGTGAGGAAGCTGGAAAAGGACGAGAGGAGGCGCGCGGCCTGGTCTGCGGCGATGGAGGGAGAAGTCATCGCTTCATCAAGCGTGTTTCGTCATTGTAGTTTTGTGCTTCTTCTCGTATTTCCGTGAGAAAAGCGCCTGGCGTGGGAATTTCAAGGTAATGGGAAAAAGGGTTCGTGCAAACGCGTCGTGAATGAGCATCCGCCAAAAGTGGTGATGGCTAGTGAACTCATCAGTGCACGTGCGGAAATCCTGGCCGACGACGAGCAAGAGCTGCCGCGCCCAAAACATGTAAGAAAAACACCACAAAAAAAGGTGCTCATCTGCTAGACTTGACTTGAAGCCTATTCTGGCCTTTAAATCCATTCAAAGGCTTTATTAGCAGGTTCTAATATTTCCACTAATACGTTAGTGTACCACACAGCTAACATGCTTAACGCCGACCCTGAGGCTGTTGGTCGAAGCGGTATCTATACCAAGAAATATTTTTATATTTTCTACAGAATTCTTTTTTCAAATTTTCAAATTTTCAGAGTGACTCTCGTCTTCATGTTCGCAGGTCCCAAATTACTCATCTTCGCCGGGTGCGCCCTGGCTCAATCGGCAGCCAGAGTAGCAATCGCCAACTTTAGAAATCCTCCAATCGGATAACCTTGTAAGAAGGCTCTTCATACGGATGAGTCCTATTGAGCGTATGAGTCGGTAATGTCGTATCAAGAGAGGGGTCTTTAACGTGCACACTCACTCCTTCAACGCAGCTACTGCACGTCGCGCGACATCCTCGCCAATGCAGATTGTCTCGACGCGGACCTCTTCCACGTGCTCTAGGGCACCGACAGATCCAATGTTGGGATTTGCCGTGGCGCCCGGTCGAAACTGTCCGGTACCCTTGATGGACCAGCAGCACTCCGTGTAGCTTCCAGGTCCCGGATAGCGGCCCGCGCCGGCCTCGAAGATGGCGGCCTTGCAAGCATCAACGGCGGCCGCGGGCGCGTGAAATATGAAGCTGAATCGAGGCACCACCGCAGATGCCATTTCGCCTTTATATATTTGATTCGGTTCACCAGACGTCGCCAAAAAAATGCTCGGGAGCGGTATGGTGATAGAGGTTTCCCGAGGGCACTGAGTACGGTCAATGAGAGAGGGGCAATGGCGCTGTGTCTGAACGGACCAATCCATGCTCAAGCAACCGCGTGTAATAGAGAATATATTCAGTGCACGGCGATGTTTCCGCTTCCCCATACTTGTCAATTCTGGGTAGTTTATCAGTTGCAAGTATAGTACTACAATCTTTTCTCTGCAAGCTATCTTCCTCGGCAAGTCATTCAACTACAGAACACAGAGCGCCTTTCGTCCAACGACTCTACCGTCACCATGCATCCCGTCGCAGCCCTGCTTGATGCATGCCATGATTGTTAGATGCAAGTTTCCGCCAAATTGTGTAGCTTTACTTTGAAGCCAGAGATTCGGGGATGGACTTTTTTTCCACAGTTTCAAACCAAACTGTTTCGCAACGGATGCTACGCAGCAGACTCTGACCATACACTTTGTTGTCGAAGGAGTGGAAGCGCCATCATCAAGGAAAGCCGCGAAGCGGATACATATGCCGGCGTTTGTTGTCACCGAGACCTCGAAGAATGCGTAGTAAATTATGAGTGAAATGCGCGAAGAGGATCTAGCTTGAACGTTGTTGCACAAGCGTACACAGGCTGCTTCTTGTTGTGCAATTCACTGGCCGCCGCGCGTGAACGCTGAACCTCGTGTGTAAGTGGAAACGAATGAAAGGCCGCTTTAGAAATTCAGCCGCCTGGCAAACAGACAGCGTGGCATACGGACTTTGCCATCTCCTCTACTAAATACGTAACCTGCCGTGTAAGAACTTAGAGAGCTGCTTCCCGATTCTCTCTTCCTCTTGCGGCTCGAAACTTCTCTCCGCCTGCCCGTCCACCCCCGGCTGATTTGCCCAGCTTTCGTCGTATCTGTTTCTTGCCTACATCTTTACTCGCTCATTACGAGATATGGACCTCCAGCCTTGTACGTTATTTGTTCTCACTGATGTGCTTCAAATCAAACCCGTCACGCGCTTCGGGCGATGGCTAACCCCATTGGATAGGGGAATTACCTTCCGATGGCGAATCGGTGTTCGTCTCCGATGGCGAATCGGTGTTCGTCTCCGATTCCGAAGCATGCCCCGACGACAATGGCAGCGTGACTTGGCAAGAAAGCCCCAAATTTTGTCCTCTCTTCTTTGCCGAGGACAAGGATGTCAAAGAAGAACCCGATTCGGAGCCCTTTTGCCTTTTCTCTGACGAGGTCCCCTTTGGCCCAGCTGCAGTGCCGCCGATTCGGCCGTATATCTTTGACATCACAGATGAGGACAGTGATGAGGAGCGCTCGGTTGACGCTATTGCGGAAGAGCACCTCGCTGTGGCGGCGTCTGCTGCTGTCCACGACGCAGAGTCGGAGGGCGGACTCGGAGCGGCACAAGGCGACAATGTGGCGCCTTCTGATACGTGGTGCGAGGAGCTCAAGATGATGTGCAAAGAACTCGAAGCCAATATCACGATCATCATGGACCGCCTTGATCATCTATGTACTGCGAATGCTGTTGCTCCAACGCAGGTCGCCGCCGTGGCCACCATCACAGCGACAGGGCAAGATACCGGGCCACAAACATATCGCCAGGAGGGATCGGTTGCCTCCGTTTGGGCTGAAGAGGTTATTGTACGCGGGCAGCAGGTCGCGGTAGAAGATGGGGGCGCTTGGAAGTATGTGACTATTGTCCTCTTTTTTATAGCGACTCTTTGGACTGTTCTTCAGGTTACGCTGGATGGCTGAGCAGAGGTGTCAGTTCACGGCGTCGGAACTCAGGCAAAAGCAATTGATGGGAGGTTGAAGAAACGATACACAAGATTTTAGCAGTAGCACCACCGAGACGGCAAGATAAAATTTATCGAGATAAAGAAACGAGTGGGCTAATTTAGTCACGCTTCAGTTTGCACCATAGCCCGCTTCGCTCAAGGTTGCGATCTCTTGCCCGAGACTGTATGCTGGTAAATGAACAAGACTCTGACACATACGCCCGCGATTAATCGGAGATGATTCAACCTGAGTGCCTAAAGTATGCTGTGCGCCGCGAGGTTTTTTATGGCACACGGGATGTAATTCGCCGCAGTCCGCGTAAGAAAACGGACCTCATCGCATAGATGACATGTTGTTTGCAGCGTGTTTGACAAGTCGAACACGGTAGGTAGCTATCGGAGCGAGGCTCGTTGGGACCGGCCAGGTTCCGCGGCCGCATTCAACTTCAGGTGTTCTTGATGATGGATATCTACGATTCAGTTGGCAAACAGATAGGGAAGTGCACAGGAAAGATACATATAGCTTGTAGTATTCGTCGTCGATAATCGTACAGTCACATATATGAGGTCAACATATACTCCATCACAGCAACGCGAGATCTGCAGATTTGATCGTGGAAACATTTTGAATTTCGCAAAGCACAGTGCCTTTCTACCACAACACTGCACTCGGGTATGTAGCGATCCTCAAAAATTGGCAGTACCACGTCGTCGTATCCAGTGCGAAAAGTAGGATCGTGAACCCCGGCGCCAGACACTCAATGTGCAAAACGCTTTTCTCCAGCTGTCCACCCATGCAGTGCTTTTGATTGTTCCTGCCTCAAGAAACGACATCCTTGGTACAAAAAAGGCTTTGTTTTTTTAGTCGCAAAAACGAGAAGAATGATGTGCCATGCAAGATATCCGGAGACCCCAAACGCCCCTGTTCTGGGTGTCCCATCTTCTACCTGCAAAGAGATAAATTATGTTCGCCAGTAAGTAGGTTGTCTATCGCCCACTGCCCGAAAGAATTCGTGATTGTTGTTTTTGCAGATCCGAGATGAATCACCGTGTGATTTGAACCATGAAAGTCATCAATTTACCCAAGGAAAAGAAACATGCTCCGATGCGAGCAGTCTACTTTCTTCGGAAAGAGCAACCCTCGGTGAGTCTGGCCTTACCACCGGTAGGTTGGCACAGGACGGTGGTGCAGCCCTGGCAGATGACGACGGTCTGGGCGTGGGAGAAGACGGTGGTGATGACGAAGCAGCCGGGGCACTTGACGTCCATGAAGAAGGATCGGGGGGCGGGGACAAGAGTCTGCCAAAAGAATTAAATGTTAGGAGCCAATTCGTCGGTTTCGGGGTTGTCGGTGGCATGTCGGCATGCGTCGTACCTTGAGCTTGTGCTTCTTGGCCTCGCTGGCCGCGGAAGGGTTCAGAAGATCAACGGCGAGAACCTAGACAGGTATCTGTTAGCATCTCTAACAGTACATAGTATCCCTGCTCAACCATGAAACGTGTGTCCTCTAGTGTCGAAATGATCGTCGGGCGGCAGGCGTGTCGTGTCGCTCTTGTTGATTTGTTGATTCCACGATGCAGTTTCCGGTAGTCGATTGCCAATCCATCTTTCGCTTTGCACGTTTGTTCCATTTCATCGGACGAGGATCATGTTCCATGATTCGCACAGGCTGAAGTGACGCTTACCATCTTGACGGATTATCTCGAGAAAATATGGGTGTTCTTGCGAGAGTCGAGATGCTTGACGAAATCTAGGACGATTTGGAGGCTCGCAAGATGGGTGAGAGGAGTTAAGCGAGGAAAAGTTCGGTGGACTCGGGGGGGCGTTCTGGTTCGCCTCCGGCTCAAAATTTCGTCGAAAGCAGAATAGTGCCATAGGGTTTTCCTGCCCACGCGCACGTGATGGATATCTCAGCGGTTCCGATTGGCTGAAGCACCCCGCCTTGGTTACTCATCGTGCCAGATTTTTGGAAATTTTATGCAACAAGAAATTATGGGACCATGTGTACAAATTAGTGCCACCTGGACGGTCTGGCAGGCAACACAGGCACCAACAGACCTCACGGCTTGGTGGGGCTGTACTGCAACGAGGGGCAATGAGCTTGTGCAGTGACGTGGGCGCTAGGCTACAGCATAACAGCTCTCTTCCTTCTGTGCCTCGTTGAAGCAAGAGCTTCTAACCGATTTGCTTCAGTCGGGCAAAATTAACCAAGATGGCAGCACCTTCGGAACAAAGGATTGCTGTACCAATTGATGACCCTAACGCAGACACGGAATGGCAAGTGCTCTCACGTGCGACCAGTTACAAATACGACTTTCTAATACGCATCACAGGAATGATATTTTGCGCAAGCATGGAGTTATTCCAGAGAAGCCGCCGAGCCCTACACCGATGATCGAGGAAGCCATTCTCGAAGGCAGGCGACTTGCGCACGAGAATCGACTCGAAGGCAAAGATCTGGACGAGCTCGACGAGCTGGAAGACGAAGAGGATGACGCCTTCCTTGAGGAGTACCGTAAAAAGCGCATGGCGGAGCTCAACAACTTGCAAAAAAAGTCTATACATGGCACTGTTTACCCAATATCGAAGCCAGATTACCAGCGCGAGGTCACAGAAGCTTCGGAGAAAGGCCCCGTATTTGTCAACCTCACGTCCAGTATGGGCACCAACGTCGAGTCGCGCGTTTTGTCCGAGCTCTGGAGACAGGCAGCGCAAGAGTATGGCGACATCAAATTCTGCGAAATTCGCGCAAACCAGGCCATCGAAAACTACCCCGACCGCAACTGCCCCACCATATTGGTTTACAACAAGGGCGACATCGTGAAGCAGGTCGTCACGCTCATGACCTTTGGCGGAGTGCGCGCAACGATGCGTAATATCGACGATATGCTGGTAGAGGTTGGCGCTGTACCGGAATCTGACATGCGCATCATAAAAAGGCGGCAGGCTGTCGAGGATGCGGAAGAAGAGCGACTGGCAGGCGGCAAAACTATCAAAACGGGAACCGCGGGTCGGTCTCGAGGCGATGACGACGACGACGATTGGGACTGAGCATAATGCAAAGGCGCGAAACAGAATAAAACGAAAAAGTCCATCATGGTTGCCACTGGTTCTGTAGAGTGTTGCACTTTTATCCACAGCCCCTAGGCTGAGGATATGTAGCGGCAGCAATCATGGCGGTCTTCTGCCTGAATTTTCGCAGGAGCTCAATTTCCCCAATGCATGTATATCTGTTCGCGACGGAACGCGTACGATGGCTATTCATTGGTAAATTACTTCAAGCCAGAAAACTAGTTAGAGTCTCCAGGCCCTGAAATTGGTCTACAACGTTGGGGGCCTCTATTTTCGCTCCAAAGTCGATTTCTTTGGACAGGGTGGGAGTTGATGAATTTATCGCCGACAAGGTGTCATGACAACTGAGATAAAGTCCGAGGAGTACGTAGATGCCGAGAGCCTTTGACGTCGGCCTCGGCTCATCTTTGATAGCGTTACGTCGTACATAGTTGTGCCGCGCCGTCTACGGAATAGTCTGTTGCAAAATCCGATGGGCTCACCATCGCCTCGCAATCGAAACCTTGTTTGCTTGTTTCTCCGTCGCGACGCTACTTTGCGGTGCCGTCATTAAATGCCGGCCCATGTCGACGACGATCAGTGTCGGTACTGTCGGATAAGTACTCCGCAATCGCTGGCTTTCCCTGCCGCGTCCGTTGGTTTCCTTACTACTCGCTTTTCTTTCTTGGACCGCAACGCAACACCCCAACCAATCAACCTCGCTACAAATATCCCCCAAAAGCAACCAACTCGATCGTTGCAGCCATGGCCGACGGCAAATTGGTCCTTGTGACGGGCGGCTCCGGCTTTATTGCGCTGCACGTCATCCACAAGCTGTTAGAAAAGAACTACAAGGTGCGCACGACGGTGCGCTCGCTCAAGCGCGGCGATGACGTGCGGGCGGCCATCCGCGGGGCCGGCGTCGGCGACGACAAGGTCAACGGCATCGAATTCGCACAAGTCGACCTCCTCGGCGAGGCGGGCTGGGACGCGGCCTGCGCCGGCGTCGACTTTATGTTGCACGTCGCATCACCATTTCCCGCGAGCGAGCCCAAGGACGAGAACGAGCTGATCGGGCCGGCGCGCGAGGGCACGCTGCGGGCGCTGCGGGCGGCGCACAAGGCCGGCACCGTGAAACGCGTCGTCGTCACCTCGTCGGTGGCGGCCATCATGTACGGCCACGAGTCGCGCAGCGCCGACCACCCTTTTACCGAGGAGGACTGGAGCGAGGTACAGAATCCGGCGTCGCCCGTGGGCGCATACCCCAAGAGCAAGACGCTGGCTGAGCGCGCGGCTTGGGACTGGCTCGCGGACGAGGGCCGCGGCGCCTTTGAGCTGGTGACGGTGAACCCGGCCCTCGTGTGCGGGCCCTCGCTGGGCAAGGGCGTCAACACGAGCCTCGAGCTTCCGCGGCGGCTGCTGTCAGGCGAGATGCCGGCCTTGCCCGACCTCAACTTTGGTATTGTCGACGTGCGCGATGTGGCTGACCTGCATGTGCTGGCGCTCGAGTCGCCCCGTGCCGCTGGCCAGCGCTACATTGCCGTCTCGGACGAGTCTGAGATTTCCATCCGCCAGATGGCGGCTGACCTCAAGCGCGAGCTGCCCGCCGCGGACACGCGCCGCGTGCCGAGCCTCTCCGCCCCCAAGTTTCTCCTGCGCATCGCGAGCTTCTTCGACAAGGGCATCGCCGTCATCCTGCCCGAGATTGGCCGCAAGCGCCCCTTGTCCAACGCCAAGGCGCGCAACGAGCTGGGGTGGCGGCCGCGCAGCGCGGCGGACGCGCTCGTCGCCAGCGCTCAGAGTCTCAAGGCCAACGGCGAGCTTTAAACCAGCCTGCGGGGGCGGGCGGCAGAAAGTGAAGGGATGCGACGTAGGCCATGAGGGCATGAGCGACAGCTCTTGAGAAGATTTTGAACGATCCGTGTGTACAAGAAGAATGAATAATATGGTTATGGTCGAGTCAGGAAAGTAAGAGTTTTTGCGACTGCTGCAACGGGACGGCGATTCAAGTCCACAGATCGGTATTGAATGTATTGCGTTTGTTTGGATCCTATGATAATATAAATCAATGAAGACGATGTCCAAGCATTCATGGCCAAATTAACATTGACAGCATCACCGTTTTCACCGGGAGCGGATTACATTGGGTCCGTTTGACCACGGCTAGACGTCACGATGCAGAAAGCTGTGTGTACACATTTGCTTCCTACAAGTTTGAATGCACTGTGAACAGGTCTTGTGGAAAGCCATGTGCCAGCCCGCATCGGTGACGCCACACCCGGTACTAACCAGCCCGGACGTCATCACTCCTACGCTCGAGTCGAAAGAATGCATCGTCAATAGATCTAGAATTCGAAACCCTGGAATATGTTGTAATATTTATGTCTCTTTTATTTACACATGAAAGATGAACAAAATGCAACCGCGGTAAGGAAATAGGGAGGAGAAAATAATTTTAGATGATACTGTTACTGCCACCATTCTCGGATCTCGCCAGGATTACCATAGAGCCACACACGGCTTCACTAACGCCACGCACACAAGTTTCAAGGCACAATGAAGTATTCACTCAACTTTCGATTATAGTATAAAAGCGTTTATAGGCTCTGCTTTGGATAGCAGAGAGAGACAGTAATCACATGGAGCACGCACCGAATACTGTGCAGAGGCATCCTGTCACCTACAGAGCAGGGCCCGAAACACCTGCAGAGGGATACGCTGAGATACTTGGAACGGTGATTGCGAGAGCCTGAAACAACAACTCTATTGTGATTGCGAGCGAGCCCCGAACAATGGCGCAGCTGTGCAGTGACTTGCGGGAGGAGCTGGCCTGCGCAGGCTGCGCGATCGACCTATTCCCCCCGCCGCCAGAATCTCGCTAGAGTTTGTGCAAATACATTCAAACCTGGACGAAAAACAGACGGAAGTGCAGGATCCGGCTGAATACGGTCTCGTTTCGCATTGTGGTGAAGATTGGGGGTGATGACGCGGACAGGGGCGAGTACATGGGTGTATGAAGAAGAGATCGTCTGAGATGATGATGGCCACGGAGAATACATGACGTTTGTGTAGGCCGAATCTATGAAGAGTTGTTAATAATTGAGGTGTGAAGCGGAAGCTGAAAGAGAAAGGTGGCTGAGACCACATGCATGGGAGTTACTGACTAACCTTGTATGTGACATAGGCACGTTGCACATCTTGTAAGCCGTCAATCTTGACTTCTTTGCTCTTATCTTTTTCTTCTCTTTTTTTTCAGCTTGCCTTGATTTTCGCATTCTTGTCATCGTTCAAATGCGTCGTGTTTCTTTTGGTCCTCTTGTATCATTTTACTACCCTCTCTTGGTCAGGAGGGGGGTTTTTTTTTTTTTGAATCAAATCATCGCGTATGTTAATGTAGTCTTTTTCTAGTTAGTATACATTGCTGCCTGGGGCAATTTGCTCCCGTATTCATTGCTCCGTTGCAGCCGTCTTTTGGTACGGATCTCAACTAGTAACCCTGAGACGAGGGTGTTGTCTTACTCGTAGGAGCTTCTCATCAGCATCCTTGGTTGCTCGATGACGGTGTTGCCTAAATACAAGACATGGCATCGAGGGCATTTCAAATAGCGGTCCCCTGCAGCCGCGTGCCTGTCTGGGCCAATGCGCAAAGCGTAGCTGGCGCCGCTCGTCGGGAAGGAATAAGGCGGCTTGTTTCAGCGGGACATTTATTACTATTTCGGGGCTCCAACGGGCGGCAGCAAGTGTCTAAAACTTAACTAGCACCTCTGCCTCGGCGCTAGTTCCTGTATCACTGCGTAGACACTAACGTTAGTTATTAGTTAATACTACGCAGGCGAGATCTGTTTTCTACCAGAGTCTCAAAGACTTTTCGCCTTTACAATTTATGCCAAAAATGAATAATGATCATCTCAATTTTTTTATCAAATTCTAGAATTGTATAGACTTTTAAGCCTAGTGTAGCATGTAAAGAGCTGACATGCTAGCCTCGTGGCGCGCACCACACACGACACCACCTTCTGCCTGGCGATGCCTCCTCCTCGCCATTAGTCTGATCCAGCCGTGGTTTCATGCCTGACCAACATGTGCCGCCGCCACCACCATTACCACCACTACCACTACCACCACCACCACCACCACTTCCATCGCGCCGTCTGCCTTCCTTGCTGGCGCTAGTGCAGCCGCTGGTGTATCTGCATCTTCAGCCGGCGGTGCTTGTGATTCACTTTCTGCGGCTCCCGCCCTTCCCCTCTCCGGCCAAATCTCGAATCCCGTCACCGAACCCACGCGCAGGAATCATGATTGTCGACGTCGACGTCGCCCACTCGAGGTCATGAACCCTACCGCTGTCGCCGAATCAACTTCCGTCAGCTCGTTGTCCGATGCCCCGATAGCGATTCATCAGCCTTAATGCGCTCGTCACCCGCCGCCGCCGCCGTATCAAGACCTCCCCGCGGATTGCGCTCTCTCCAAACGCCAATTTTCAGCCGCCGCCGCCCCTTCCCAAGCCAGCATCGCATTGCCAGCTCACCAGGCATCCGAGGCAGATATAAAATAAAACCCGCATTGGGCCTGGCACTTTGATAGTCTTGCTGCTGTCCGGCGCCGACGCGACTTCCGCCCATCTACCCGCTCGGAGCCCGGGGCGCTCTGCGCACCCTGTCGCCCGCGCCGCGCCCGCGCCGCCATGACGACAAACGCCGTGCCAGACACGCAATTGGGTCTGACGGCCGAGGAGATTCAGCTCCTGCGGCAAGGCCAGGCAGCCCTCGCCGGCGGTGGTGGCGGTGGCGGTTCCAGCTCCTCCCGCGCCGCCAGCAGGGCGAGCAGCCAGGGGCTGCTGCTGCTCGACAGCTCGTCGCTCGCCGCGCTCGGCCGCTACTTTGACCGCCTCATGGCCAGCATCGAGCAAAACATACAGTACCTCAGCGAGCAGGCCCAAATGTCCACCCAGGTCCAGTACGACCGCGCCGGCAACATCATCGACGGCGCCGACGCCGAGATTGCCCGCTACACCGAGATACTGCGCCAGCTGGACGAGTTGGAAATGGACTTTGATCGCATCGCCAATGTTAAGGACATTGTCAAGGGCTACCGCTCGAGGGTCGAGGACTTGGAACGAAGTCTAGAGACTAGCGGATCGTCGAGTCGACACAAGCACTCATCTTCTAGTTCACACAAGCACAGCAGTTCACACAAGCACAGCTCTTCCCATCGCCATCGACACTGAAACCTTGCGCAAAGTCTCCCAATTTTGCCCATTGTAGTTCTCAGAGCTTGTCCCGTTCAGCGACATGACTTCAGGCCGATGTACCGAGACCGTTACGCCATTCGTGCACATTTCTTCCCTGCGTGTTTGCAATCGTTATTCACCTTGCTCTGAAATTTCTCACGAAATATCACCCCCCCCCAGACCGCAGCTGGCTGCCACCAAACGACTGTTGTCTTCTGACGGATGCGGGAAAACCACGAGGCTTCTAGCCCCTTTAGAGATGTTCATCTCCGCCCGGAACAGGGACAGACAGCAGACAAAAGACTATGATTCCGGCCTCACGGCCTAGCAAGACCAAAAACCTCGCGGCCCTTTGCTTTTTTTTTGCCCATTATTCTTATCATGCTTTTTTTTCGGCACTTGTCTCAGTTCTTATTCATCATCAGGCCGTTTTCGTTTTGGGCTTTCTTATGGGCTCGGCTTGAGCCCCATTCTCCGAGACTCGGAGACAAAAGGACTGACTAACAAACAACCATCACGATGAGTCGAGCTAGGAGGATCAAATCTTTACATTTCCAACTGACTGGGACGCATGGACAGCCCTGTTAGGGCTGTCTTGTACCCGGTGCAGATCTTACTCAAGCTTGTATATCTTTGTACTTTCATTTGTTCGAATTCTCTTTGCTGGGTGGCTTGGAGGAGCCAAGACGAATAGTCTGTATCTGGCGGCCATGGCAACGATGTAAATTGGTGCGGTGTCTTTGACTTTACTGGATCTTGTGCCATTTTATACCCCTCTGTTCTTTGCTTATACATCACTGTACACGCTCACATATCGGCCTCTGCTTGCTTTACCTTTTTGGGCAGCTATGAGCAATCGCTCTTAGGCATATGCAACTATCACTGCCGCTGCCATTCTCTTGTTGCCTACGTCGTCAGTATCAAATCTAGACGAGACAGGCCAAAAGATTGTAAGCTACATCGAGACAAGGAATACATTCCAGATCATGGAGTAGCACTCGTGTGTGTCATCTACCCCGCTACCTGTGACCACTAGACAGACATAAAAAAAAGCTAAGCATCACTTTTCGAGAGGGTAAACCCCAAAGAAGAAAAAGAATGTACAGCACCCGGCGTTCGCTGGTCGTCACCGAACCAGCTACTACTCAGGCGCTCGAGTGGTTATCGCTCGGAGATCAGACGGGATCCAGATTTATCACTCGGCTGTGGCCGTACATGCCAGGCTGGTTATCTATTTAGATATAAATATAGGAAGACTGTCATGTGCAGGCGGGCGCAAGCGCGCAGCACAGTCTCATGCGATGGCTCGCGGAAGAGGTTCACCGCCAGGCGACTGCAACAGTAGCATCGCGGCAATTGGTGGCACAAAATCTTGCTACCATAGGTAGTAATGTGCATTTTCATAGCTTTTTTTGCTCAGCAGAAACACGATGCTTTCACATCCCGCGTGTCAAGCTTCCTTCATAGACCAACCCACGCCTGCCATCAACAAGTCTCACGTCTTACCCGTGATTCAAATGTAGTTTGCTCTCTTAATTCTCGACAGCGATTCGAATTCATTTCCAAGTTTACAACTACTTCTTTGTATCTATCCGATACCTTAACAGCATAATGCTATTCTCCATCTCCTGCAGCCCCTCATTGATGACGTCCGATTTCTGCATGAGCTCAGCAATCGCGCCCTCGACCTCCAGGCTCTTGAGGTACTTGTTCGAGGTCGGGCTCGGGTCGTGGATGCACTTGAGGCGATCGAGCTCGGCCTTTTTCTCTCTCAGCTTGTCGTGGACCTTGAAGAAATCCTGCTTCAGCACCGCGCGCTTGTTCTCGGTGGCCGTCAGCTCGACCTTGAGCTGGGCAACGGACGGATCCTCCATGTTTGGGGTTCCTGACCGGGGTAGTACGGGTTGAAGGAGGAGACGGATGGCTTCGCGACGAACAAAACGTTGGTGACAGCCAGCTTCTATCTGAGTTGGACGAAAGCTGGGTTGCTGTTCCAGGTGAGTGAGTCTCTGAGGAACACGTTTAGAAATAATGGAGGCTATCGGATGAGGATAGATTGTATTGGCGAGATAGACTGTCTTCATTTATACTCATGAGAATGTGCTGTCCCCGTGCCTGCAAGACTGTGACGGCGCTTCGCCAAGAATTTCCTTCTCAGCCAAACACCTGGTGTGACTGTGAGAATCACAGAGCTTGGAGGAAAACATGTTTCTCCCTCCAAAGTGACATCTCGAAATAAAACGAGGCTCGGCTCGGCTCGAGAGTCGCGCAAGCTGTGCAAGAATGTCTGTAATGAGACCTTTTCGCGAACCTCTGTCCTGTGCAATCACTCATCTGTCCAAAAGGAAAGTTGCGACCCAATGTTGAGCAAAGAAGCGGTGAGATACAGTGAATACACAGTGTTTTGGAAACCAGTGTGCTGATTGTGCCAATAGCGAGCGGTCTGTACATGGGTTGCACAGCAGCAGCAGAGCTGAAATACACATCCGTCGCATGCGCCGCCCTGTGAGTCAGTCATCGTCGGCGGCAAACCAAGTGACTGGATTCAAAAGAGTGTACTCATCATAGCAGTAAAGTGCCGTATCATGCGTGAATACATTTCGCGTCCAAGTGCTACATGTACCAGGTCGCAGTATTCGCTTTCTGCCAGCCCTGTCTTGCATTGGGTGAAGGCACAATGCCATACGGTAGTGTGATGTGCAATAACTAGTAACTAGAGAATCTGAAATCCAATCATTGAATAACTAGGGCGTCATCTTATTGTCCACGTGTGCGCTTTGCGAGCACTGCAGATGTGTTGTGCCAATCATACACTGACGGACGGCCTGAACCTATTCCCGGTCAATATCGTTTGAGGCGGAAGCTCCAGTAATTGCAGATCTTCGTGATACATAAGAACTTTGTCCTACTGGAGTCCGCAACATTCTTGGTAAAGGCCGTTATCCGCCCTGCAGAGGTTCTCCGATGATTGCTTTTCTCCCGACTTACCACAACTCTTGCTACCCAACTAGGAGAGCACTTTTCTGATCTTCGGAGAGTCCAAGGCACGTGTCAGAGCTTCACAATTTTCTCAAGCTTGAAACGGCGACTCAGCAGCGTAGAATGCTCGGGAAACTGAATTATGTGTGCTCTCTGTTTGATTGGTTCGGCTACGCCAAGTGGTGTAAGGCTTCACCTAATACCAATGATACAACCTCGTCAATGGCTCGTTTAATTCTTTTTTCCAATGTGTCGACCAAGACACGCCATGACGGCGTACTTGTAGTGGCAACTTTGCTCTGAGAAGAACAGTGACATCTCTTACGACTACAAAACTCGGGTATCACACGAGCAGCGAGCGTCATCCACCACGACACTCCGGCTCAGACCACAACATGACGAGACCGTCTGCTGTTCTCTGCCTCGTGTTCTTTTTTTTTCGAGTCATGCTATCCTACTGCCGAGTTACAATGGACCAACAACCTTGTCACTGATACAACCAGCCGTTTCTACCTGTGGCTTCGGCTTGCTCGTCGGTATTTGAACGGGTTCAAATGCCTTTTCTTGGCGCCGAATGGGCCTCTGCGGAGATTTGCGGATCAACAACAAGGATCAGTCGTCTCCCATGAAGCAGTATTTGCAGCATATCCACGAATCCACGATGCCCTCAGATAAAGATGTGCCACCAAGACGGGTCTGTTCATATCCCGAGAGCCTTGCACCGAGGCAGCATCGCCTTATATTCAGTCGCATGACGCATGATTGAAAGCGGGTAGATGGAATCTGTCCACTCACACCGGCAAAGTCCATCGTGCACAGGGCAGTGTTTCAAGAGTGGGCTCTTGGTCGTCACAAGCTCGTGCATAAAATTTCTTCCCAACCGCGCCTGCTTGCTTGTCGACCCCTCCTCTCTCTTCTTCGTGAGCAGCGCCAAGCCAAAAAGAAGGAAACCCGAGAAAGATTCCAATCGAACATGGATTTTTTTGGCTTTGACCGCCCCCCCTGCAACCGCATAGGGACAGGCATGGCGCCCTCCCGCTGACAGAGGGGAAAGGGGGGGGGGGGGGGTGGCCGCCGCTCCCGCTGATGCTCGAGTCAAGCACCCGTGAGAGGAGCCTCTTCATGGCCCGCAATGATCAGCTCACGAAAAAGCCGAGGACCGCGCTCAATAAGCCGAAGAAAACAAGGAATCATTGCGCATCCGTAATTTCAGTAAACACAGACTTTACACCCCCTCTCGGCTCCCCTCTTTCGACCCAACACTGGAACTGTTATTGGGCAAAATGGATCGATCATCGGAATGGCTGAGGGGAGCTCGAATCTGCCAGCGCAGCAAGTGGGCGGCAAAGAGCCCTATAATCTTTATGGATGCCTTCTAGACTTCTTCCATCTGGAAGCGAGATAACCCAGTGGAGCGAGCCGTCAATGCTAGCTAGCCCTTTGCGCTTTGCGAATTCCGACATCATCTAACTCTCTGTGGCGCCCATTCTCTGTTTCGTCTCATTAACCTTGTGCCCTCGAAAGCTGAAAGAGCGTCCACCGAGTCTTTGCGCTGATTTGGCGCACGGCCTACAAAGCAGATCTACAAGCTGTTGAATCGGCGCCAGCACGGTTAAGGTTTACATGGCGGATTGTGAAGATTTCAAGTCGAGAGGGATAAATACCCCTCTGAAACCAGATGCGTAAATGACTGCCCACTACAGCTTACAGCAGCAACATCGATCCCAAATAAGCCGCTGGCACTATTTACTCGGTACCATATTCGAGCATGAAGCATAATAAAATGCCTGGATATCTCGGTTGCCTAGTCAATCACAAGTGTCCAGTCAAGGCCTTACGAATCTACCAGTAATAAGTTGTCATCAACGAGTCCCAATCAAGAAGCTATATCCGTATTGCCATGCTATTGGCGGGCCTTCCTATAAAGAATATCTATAGGTGGCGCACAAGGATCAGCGGTGCGCACACATATTGATTCTTGTGGTGTGAGGTCTATCCTCATAATTACTCCGCCGTCTTTGTAAGCAATACCCATTCTATCTTCTTCACAAAGTTACACTTGGCCGAAATCGAGAGACGGCTAGGGAACAGGCCCTGTCTGTCTACATGACTGTGGACGAAGAGATTGGGTATCGACACTTGACCTTTTACCACAATGGGCATAGCCATTCTTCAACAACTCCCAGCTCGCCTTGTTGTAGTGGCAAACCACGCATGTGTCTCACAGCAAAGTCGATATGCTGAAGTCGATTTGCAAAAGCTGTACCTAAGAGGTACTGGGGACCCGGCTTGATTTCTAGGCTCGGTGATTGTTTTTCTCTCTTTTCCACTTTCCAATTTTGTTGCCCCCTCTCTGCGCGTCTACACAACGTGCGTAGTTGGCTTGATTGGGCAACGCGAAAGTATGCAAGACGCAAGTTATTGGTGATGACAGTTAGTGGCACAGGCATCTCGGCCTGCACGTCTATAATGATTATGAGCGAGACGGCGTATAAAGAAATGAGCTGATGATGGCAGCGATTTTTAGTGTTTAAGCTTCAGCTTGACAGGCTTGCGCAATTAATTCTTCCATTGCAATATTGCCCAGGAGGCTGGTTGGTTTGAAGGCAGTCCAGGCACTACGAGGCGCTTGCGTCTTTCGGCTCAGCAACACATGAGTTCCCCGTAGGCTAAGTTACTGAGCCAGCTACAATTTTTTAGCTCTCATGTTTCCTAATAACTACATCTATATGGAGTAAATACTCAATAATAATGGCAGACGACTGTGGAGAGCAAGCATATTATTAACTAACCGGTGGCGGCATTGCCCCGTATCGCTAGCACAGACTAGGCTGGACAAGTCTGAAATGAAGAGGATCAGGAAAGAGAGAATGTGGAAAAAGCTCCGCGCTCATATCCCTGTCCCTGCCCGTAGGATGTGCAGCTAGCTTGCTAGCAGAAGGTGGCTGCCACGTTTTCGCTAACTGATACAGAAGAGTTTCATCACCCCTAAACCTTTCTTTTTGCTCAGCCCTGCGCTTGGACGCCAACCGCAAAGGAGCTCGTTCCTTCCCCGAAGTGAGACATGACGGGCAAAACAAAGCAAACGGTCTCGGGGGAACGGTACGTCTGCTCATGCCATTGCCCCCAGAGATATAAACTACTCTCTAACTATTATGGTTGGGGCGCAACCCACTCGTATAGTCATGCTCGATCGGTAAGCATTCCTTTGATCATGCAAAAGGCTCCAGTGTTTAACTAGAGCCAATATAGTAGCGCCATCTGTGTTGGGCGCTTGGCTTTCGTGGTTACTCGGTGCGCTGTATCAGTACAGCTCTGCGTCGGCAACACATGAACACAGGCCAGGGGTTGTCAGCTGAATCTTACTTGGTACCCAGTAAATTAGCAGTATAGCTAAAATGTTGCTAGGTTCCTTGCCAAGTGCATTGTGGATAGAATACTCAATGGGGCGTTTTTATTAGCACCGCCAGAGAGAAAAGAGACTACGGAGAATAGGACCGCCTGGGAAAGGAACGGCCCCAGTGATATTGAAACGCCGAGAATCTCACAAGCTACCCATGCACCCATGCTCCGGAATAAGAGCCGCACAAATTATGGTCAATTGAATGCCAGTACGTGGAGAATGGCGCCGGTAAAAGTCAGGCCATTTTCGCGTTGCGATTGCAGAAGGCACCACAAGGCTTTCGGGGAATGGTACTACTGTATTGTATTACCTATGTAATGTTTTAATTCTCATCAAAAGAAACGATATCGAGCGGGGAATATGTGGTAGCGGATGTAGGGCGTACCGAGCCGGTCGGTGACAGGTCAACACGTTGTTTCTGCCATGGGTTCACTGTGACATGCTTGTGGGGATCAGTGCTGCGCGACAAAGAGGGTGTGTTTCTCTTTTTTCCTCAGAAAATCTGTCGTTTTTTTTTTTGTAACTATTCCCCAGCAACGTAACCTTCTTCACAACGAACGAGCGGAACCGAACCGCCCTCACAGCTGCACCCCCCTCTCTCTCTGTTGGCAGGGATAGGCAACGCACAATGTGGCCTCTTTAGGTGCATATAAACCTTTTCCATGATGATCGCCCAAGCAAAGCCACCAAAGGATACTTAATTCACAGGTTTTCAAGGAACCATACCAGCATATATTACCCTACGGGAAAAGAAGGGTCCCGCATTATAAATTCGTGGCATCGCATTGGTCAGTTTGCTGCGAGAAGTACAAGATGCTAGTGATGATCGACTGACTTGCCCTCAAACATCATGTACAACTAACAATGAAACTCGCTGTCGTGGGATACAAAATGGAAGCCGAAGTTGCGGGGCTTTGTAAGCAATGTTGTTGTTGTTGCTGTTGTCTTGGCGGCGGAAGTCGGACTCGAGAAGAAGCGATTCTGCGCTCAGCGAGCAACCATGCAACGAGATGGAACATACGAGGTGCCATACGAGTCGCCTAACGAGTCGTGATCATTTGAGACAGCTCGGGATGCGCACCATCGGCTCAAAAAAAAAAAAAGAAAAAAAAGAAAAAAGAAAAGAGGCGTTGTTGTTTGCTAATACTTGGTCATACACATGTGTGTGCGCCATTGTACTGAGGCTGACGTGCCAAGTGCGTTACGGCACCCACCCCAAACTGAAAGAAGGTGAGAAACGTGCGCATCACCCGTATACCCGAAGCCCATGCAACAGATCACCGCGGCGAGCTGCATCAGGGGTGCCCTGCTTGCTGCTGCCTTGCCCTGCCTGTCTTGCAACATGTACGAGAGCGAGTTGTGGCCAATTGGCGTCAAGGCGGGGGAGATGAAATGGGAAGATGCTAACTACCAGGCTACGGCGCGAATCCCGCAAGAGCCGGGACACGGATACAATGACATAATACGTCACTTTGTTCCTCGGCAGAGATAAAACATGATAATACATGGACGGCTAGCCACATGTTTCTTGGCGCATCGAGGGGGAAAAAAAAAGGGCCAAGAAATTCTTTCTCGCAAACTCAGCGGCGGCCTCTTGTCACAACGACGAGACTGAGTCCTAAACGAGAAAGATCTGACAGGAGGGGAGAAGGGGGGGGGGTGGTTTGTGGGTGCTGCAGAAGACACGACTCGTGCAGCCAACGCATGCTTTGACACTGCGCATGACCAGCCAGCCAACTAGCTAGAACGAACAACATGGACGGGAGTTATTACTCGAAAAACATCGAGTTCATCTGCTTTGATTGACAGGTGGCTGCGCTGGTTGCATTGTCAGGGATCATGGGGGAAAGGGGGGGGCGTTGTTTTTCAGAGACACGACTAATTAACAGTGTCTGACCGTTGAGAGTTTCGTAGCCTCGTCGTCGCTGCCGAGTCGAAATCAGCCGTATCGACTGAAGCTCACCGCTCAGCGCTTCTTTGTTCTTATTACAGGCACTTGCACTGCCATCGCCGTGCAAAAAAAGTTGATGAGGGATCATCAAAAAGCAGTCGGCTTTCACTGTCCGGGTTCAGCACGGATACTGCGGCCCAAACCCACACAAGACGTGCGCCGCTGCTAGTTATTAGTGCGCCCGCAGAACTTTGTCTGTAATTTGACTGTGACTTGTGTGTGTGTGTGTGTGTGTGTGTGTGCGTGTCCATCTCTGTACGAATATCTGTACATGGGGGAATCGACCACGGCCTGCGCCACTTGTCGCTTGCATAAGCTGACCATTTGGGCTTCTTTATTAGCAGTACAACAAACACAACAAACCAAACTAACAGCCTCCCACCAAGTTGGGGCGTCATGCACCAGCCAACTGGTGATACTCTTCGGTTCATGCGTGGCTTGTTCGTGAACAAGGCCCCAGTTAGTAGTATGTCTGAATCAGGGTATACCAAGTAAATAGAAAGTAACAAAGAATCAGGCCGGGCCCGCAGCACGAGCAAACAACAACAACACCAACCAACTAAATATCCCCTTGGCCCTCTTGGAACTTATCAAAAGTATAACCGCGCTAATGGCTGAATGGCGCGGGATGGCTGGGTTAATGACTCTTTGCGTCCTCATAAAGGCAAGCCGAGAAATTGTTAAGCGAGTGCCGTGCATTGCATTGCTTCTTGCAGCCGATTTCAAGCTAGCTTTTTTTTGTCCTCTGGGGGGGGGGGCTTTCCAACAAGGCATCTGGTCACGATGGTGCCAGGGTAATGACTTGTAAAAAGAAACACGGCAAAGGAAGCAGGTTAGTGGGGTAGTTGATAATCATTTGAACTAAGTGACCAAGACGGCGACCCTGAAGAGCCCGAATAGCCATGTTCCTGCGGGATTAGTCTGGGCGTGTTGGAAAAATAATCAGCTCGACTCGGCCAGCACGATCGGCTATTGATTCTTTGACGCTGGGTCGCGAGTTTCTTCCAGAAACAGCAAAAATCGAAACACGAGCTTATGGGGCTATTATTAGAGTGTAGCATTCCGCTCCCCCTCTTTAAGATCCGCTTCAGAATCAATCTTGCAGCGGCACCCTCCGTTTTAATGTGTTGAAGCAAAAGTAATTTTACCCACTATTACACATGAACATGGATTGACCACCGTAAATAATAATAAATGACCGTTATACTCGTGTAATCATGTTTAATAATTCAGGCTGAGGGAATTGCTGCAAGGCCCCGTTTGGACCCTTTGCACATTCCGTGAAATAAATAGGCGCGCCCCCGAAAATGGGTGCGCTCCGATATGGGAACCACAATGACCGGCGCCCGCCGGCCGGTCGCCGATCCACCCACATCTAACCAAACTAGTTTGCACATGCTCGAGTCGCCACTATTTAGCCAGCCAGCCCACCCCGGAGAAGCTACGGATTATGTACTGTTCATTATCGGCTTATTCGGTAAATAGTCAGTCCGTGTGGTACAACCATTCACAATGTGCAGAGTCCGGACAAGACAGGTTTTGTGTCATCTCGAGAGCGGATATCGCAATGGAATCAAGACCAGATGAAAAGCACCCAAAACTCAAATAATCAGCATCATGGAAAATCATCTCAGCCATTGGTCCAGAATCTGTTATTCATTGGGTTTCCGAAACATCCGACTGGTTCGTGCCTTGGGTGACGGCTACGGTGTTGGTGCCCGAGCGTTTTTCTTTGGTAACTAGAGCATCTTCACCGATTAATTTTAGATGCCAAACGAGCAAAAGGCAGGGGGGGAGGGGGTTTGCTGCGCCGATCGCCAGCCCAGCAATCAGAATTAGAAACAATGATCGTCGTGTGAGTTATCGGGGGGGGGGGGGGGGG
>JARJPP010000357.1:0-103001 GCA_030782485.1 Beauveria brongniartii
TAATAATTAACCTATTAAAGAATATAGCTAATATAAAGAAGGTAGAAGGATAGATAGTAAGATAATTACTATAATATAGTAAAAGAATAGTAGTAGTTTCTAATTAATAACTTTATTAATTACTAGAGGAGAGAAGTCCTCCTCTAGTAGTTCTTTACTACGTTCTCGCTCTTTTATAGCCGTATATTCACACGTGACCCCCTGTGGGTCGTGACAATGACCCTGCTTACCATACTTGACTCGGACGCCATAAAGACGACTTTACAATACCAAGTACTGTATTACTGACTTTAGTACTCACTCGCTGGGAGAATGGAGAGTATGTGCAATTCGGGCCGTACCAGGAACAAAGCGGCGGCTAGGCAAGGTATTGCCAAAGCCATGTACAAAGTAATCATACAACGCATGTTACCTATGCTTGGCCCCCCCGGCCCCCATCATGTAAGTTATTCTCCAAATCGCGTGGGTCGTGTCAAGCCACCGAGGTGTTGAGCCGCCCAGCTAGGCTGTGTTGCAACCGGCGCTGCTAGGTCGCTCGAAAAGGAAACCACTCTTGGCCACCCATTCCAGACTTTATTAGAGCAGCTGATGTGAATCAAGACCACGAGACATTTCCCTCCCGCAAGCAATCTATTTGTCTCAATCGCAAGCAGCACTACCCGCGCCTGGAAGACTATCCCTGGGCTGCCTCTGTTCTTGCAGAAAGCCTCTCAACCTGGTATTGCTCAAATAAAAGAGTCAACATCTTGTAAATTAATGTGTACGAATCATGCGACTGCCATTCGCGCCACTAGCGCCACTCGCGCCACCATCTCTGCCGAGTTGCGGGCTTGCATCTGGATCCACTATAGTAATTGTGGCGTTTTTTGGCGTCGTGCGGCTCCATTTTAGGCAACAGAATTCGACGACTGTTGATTGGATAAGACCGAGCTAGGTGGAGCCTGGTTCATCTGGTCGCCAAGATGCCCGTCCAACCGCCACAGGAGTCCAGGCTTTTGATCAAGTAATTATTGCTGCGAGTAACAACAACCTCTTTTTTTGCAGACTGGAACTCGGCAACTCGATCGGCCGTTACTCGAGAAACATCCAGCTGTTACCGCATTTTTTTTTTTCATGCATCTTTGATGCGCCCGTAGTCTCAAAGCCCCCCTCAAGCTTATTGCCACACGACTCGTCAATACCCCAGCTCTCGATCCACGCCGCAACCCCACGGGGATGAGGAGAATTCTCGTCCGTATTCCTTGATTCGCTCGTTATTCTGCTGCCTGGTGCAGAAAAGTGGTTTAATCGTCTTTCCGAGTCTCCATAGAGTTCACCTTGAGCCCCGGCCTGGTTGGCTCCATATCTACGTTATGTTTGATGAGAACCATCAGTCTACCTATTGTTTTCTGCCAACCACCAACGCAAGGATCATCGCCATGGCCATGGCCTGAGAAACTGAGCTCATCTTGGCGATGCCACCAACGTTTGAGAACATTTCTATCAAGCACCTCCACCACGCCAACCTCTTTGGGCAGCCTAGAGAATTATTTAGCACCCGGAACCGTTTTTTGCTACTACTCCGCAATCTGGCCATGAAGTCGTGCTCATGAAACCCGGACCACGACATCCAGAGCTAAAAAGTCCATCGCTCCCAATAGAATTCGTCTCTGCGTTGCTTTGCATCTGCATGCGTGCCACACCAAGTACACATGTGACATCACTGCTCCTTGGCATGCTAAACGCGTGACTACCAGCAGCGGCTTGCCAAAAATGGTATGCCGCATTCGGCCTTTTTTCAAGACAGGCGCTGCTCTCGGTCACTGTGGTGCCAGGAAAAGCATCATCTCTAGGCTCCAGAAGGTTCTTGTTTTCTTTTTTCGGTGAGCTCATCAAGGTTCCCTCATATCATAGAAACGGACCCTGTTCGGCGCATTCTGGCGCCCACCTCCAGACCCCAGCCCGGCATGCTTTGTCGTGGCTGATGAACAACTGCAAGGCGACGAGCCGTCTCAACGTCCGCCTTGTGGGTTCAGCTACCACTCGCGCCAAACTTTAGTCAAGCGAATGATGTTTCCCATTGTGGGCGTCCGCACAGTCCTGCACATGCGGCCAAAACGATCCGCACTACGGGGTAGCCTCAGCATGGATCATTAAAGACGAAAAGAAGCTCACACCAGTTCGTTAGTTTGCCTCGGTGGTGGGCAACGGTCACTCCACCTGTTCTAGGCTGCCGAATTCTCTTTACAATGACTGGAGCAGATTTCTGCTCTGCCCCTCAAATCACATTGTCCTATGAACATGCAGCTTTGATGCTCTCAGCCACGTTTATGCGCGCACAGTTCTCGTGGGGTATGTTCTGCTTTGATGGTGCGCAATCTTCAAAATTTCTCTCAATATTTGGCTAGTCGGTGAGGACGCTATCCTTTGGAATTTCAGACTATGTAAAGCCCCTTACATAGAATAATACGGACCTGGTGAAGCACTGCATGTACTTGCCGAGGTGATGGCTGCCTGTATTGACAAGGCGTTAATCCGCCAAAGGGCTATCGTTTGACTTGGCAGAGAATGCGCCTGTCAGTGTCTCGGCAAATACCTCTGATAATATAGCTTAAAATTTACAGTCGTTACTTTCTGCAGGCTCGTGTGGCAAGCCTGCAAGGACCAGCTGAGGATGGCGCAATGCAGCCAGCCTCGCCCAGTTTTGCGTGGCCGCGGAACTAACTCAGACTAGACCTTCTAGTACAGTTGAATAGGCAAAAAGAATTGACAAGGCAATTTGCTGTTCTCGAATATTGTTCTCTGCGCATTCGCACACGGTGTCCCTCCGCTTCCAGCTCGCTCCAGCGTCAATGGCCGGTGTTGGCCACTTGTTGGAACTGTTGCAACTTCACCTTTATTAGAATACAGTTTGTCATTTGGCTCTGGAGACGTAGTAGATATAAAAGAAAGTCGTGATAACGAACCCCCAAAGAATGGACAATGTGATTCACGAATGAGTGTCGTCCCGGCTGTCGTCACACTCGAGACTCGATCACAGCTTTGCCCATATCCATGTCCGACGTGACATCAGACTAGCGCTCAGTCTCGGTTCCGATTGAATTTCAATCTCTCATGAGAAAACATGTTTGGCCTTTTTTTTTCCCAAAACGATCTTCTCGAAAACAACGCGCCACAAAAAAGTTGACCGCTTCCGCTACCTCTTCCGCGTCACACATCGGCTACCGACCGCCGCATTGCCTCCATCTCAATCAACAACCTCGTCCAACCCTCGCACCAAGCTGCACTAGCAGTTACACTGAATCATCGCCATCCAGTGCATCAGTGTCCAATACTCGGTCAATCAAGCATCATGTGTGATTCACAATTTCAACCACACAAGCATATAAGCAGGCCTCTTTGCCCACCACAAACATTGCTGCTACACAACACACCTCTTACACAAATTCTTGCATCGTCCATTTCGTTACAATTATCGCCCCGTGTCCAGAACTGTGCGCTGTCTGTCCTATCCCTCTTTTTTGCTTCGCTACGTCTCTTTGCGCTCGAGGCAGGGGTTGTGCCGCTCTTGATGCCAGTCCGAGAACAGATCCGTGTCGAGACCAAAAGCTTTGCCCCCGGCGTCCTGCCACTATCCGCGCGCACATTCCGCTTCGTAGCGTGCTTGCGCATCGTTACAGGTGACGACATTCCGCTGCGTTTCGTTTGCCTCATCACGGCGGCCTTTTACAACGACGACGGCCAACCGGTCTGGAGTCGGCGCGTCCTCATTTACAAGATCGACCCCGGAAACCACCACACTTCTGCTGCGAGCCAAGGTTCGTCTTTCCCTTGCTCAAAGAAACAATATGGGGTTCAATTCTAATAACGAGTACAGATCTTGTCGAGTACCAGCGCTTTCCAGAATCGCAGCAGAGTCGCGCTCAAGAAGAAGACGACGACGCCACTTCTTCAACGTCTAATGATAGCCAACGTATGCTTTCCCTTTCCCGAAATAGTTATGAATGATTGCCACTGACACAATACACAGTAATCAGCCACCTGACACAAGAAGAGTATCATCAGCAGCTCTCACACCGCTGTGAGGATCGCACACCCGTCGCACAGTACAACCACCAGCATCGCCCTGTGGGATACCACTTACACCCGCAGTATCAAGGCCACACCCACCATCAAATTCACACAAACAATCACACCAGCCCACACCCCCAGGCCTACTTAACCCCGAACTGCGCCATTCACTCTCTCGACACCTTGCTCTCCAACCAACATCTGGCTGCAGCCAACCGCCCCTCGAGCACCGGCAACTGGTACACGTCATTTAATCCGCAAGAGCGTCGCTGGGTCAATACCTGGCGGCCCAACTGACTCTCGCACCGTCCTCTGCTCCATCGCGACCACTATTCACCCAGATATAAAATGTCTGGCGGCTGGAACCCCGTCACGGGCCGCGACAATCATGGCGGCCGTCCCAACTTTGCGCCGCATGGTGGCGGCCCCATGCCTGCTCAAGGCCAAGCCTACATTCCGCACGTCGGTGGACCAGGTTTCAATTTTGGTATGGCTCCCCCGTTCGCGGGCTATCCCGGCATGGGTGCTTACGGTGGTTACATGGCAGCGCCCCCTCCAGGCGCCGGCTTCTTCCCGCAGGCCGGCATGATGCCGCCGACGCAGATACCCTCGGCGGGCTTCTACACGCAGCAGAGCTTCTCCCACCAGCCCAACGGCACGGGCAACATCTTCCCGCGACAGCCGCAGCCCTACCCGAACATTGACCCGACCATGCCCGCGGCGCAAATGACCAACAGCTCCGGCGGCGTCGGCTGCGAGCCCGGTTACAACTACTTCTTCCCGGCCGAGCACACCAAAGCGCACATATTCAAGACGAGCACCCCGCCGTGGCAGCTCCCGCCCACGGCGCAGATCCCCTTCAAGGCGACGCACATTCCCTGCACCACCACCATGGCCGAGCTGCTCATGGGCTTTGGCTGCACCAACCCGGTCGCCAAGAAGAACAAGTGCTTCGAGGTCATTGGCGGCGGCAGCGGCAAGTGGTACAAGGGCCTGGCGATAAGCGGCGACGACAAGGACATGATGAAGAAGACGATCAAGGAGGTGGGCTGGGACATGACGAGAACGGGCAATGCGCACGAGAAGCCAATTGTGTGTCTCTGGTTCTGTAAGGATTGAGGACGATTGATTTGATGGCTACGAGGTGATGTAGGCGTTCCACAATGATTAAGAAAGGTTGATATCATGGTGACAAGGTGAATCTAGGCTGTTAAAGTGTCCAAAATACTGAGTGGCGTTGCATGTCGGAATCGTTTTGCTTCTTGTTTGGATTTCTTGCCCATTTCCGGCGTGTTGGGACATGAAAAGAAAAAGTTGCTCTTTTGCTAGCAAGTTCATCCACCAGTAGGTAGGTATACGAATCATTGTGACAAAACAATGACTGAGCCAACATTTGCGAGTATTTGTGCTTAATGAAGTCGAAAAAGAAAACCCACAAAAATAGCAAATCGAAGCTCTGAGTGCTAATGTATCTCTAATGCAATGCAAATCGTGCCCTAATCATCATCATCGCTGTAATCTGGCACCACTCTCACCATGCCGAGCCCAATCTTCCGCGGCGACGTCTGCTGCTGCTGCTGCTGCTGCTGCTTGTCAACATTTCCCTTTTGCCGTCTCCCCGCCTCCGACACCAGCCCTTTAAGATACACCTCGGCCTGCACAGTCGCGCTGTACGCCGCAGGTGTCCAGTTCCAGACGTTGCGGCGGTCGACGTCCGCGCCGGCCGCCAGCAGCGTGCGCAGGCACAGCAGGCTCCCGCTGGCGCTGGCAAAGTGCAGCGCCGTGTTGCCCTCTGCGTCGGCTCTCTGGACGGCGTCGAGCGGGCCGCCGGGGTTGTACGTCAGGAGCAGCTGGAGGACGGTGTCGTGGCCGGCGGCGCAGGCGTCCATGACGGCGTCGCGTCCGCGGGCGTCGCGACGCAGCACGCAGCGGGCGTCCTTCTCGCACAGCAGGTGCACCACCTCGCTGTGGCCCGCGGCCGCGGCCAGCATCAGCGCCGTCTGGTGCTTCTCGTTGAGCGCCGGCGTCGGGTCCTCGTGGCCCGCGGCGAGCAGCGCCGAGCACACCGCGCCGTGGCCGAGCGAGGCCGCCAGGTGCAGGTTCGAGCTGGACTGCCCGGCGGCCGAGGTGTCGGGGTTGTGCAAGAGGTGCGGGTGGGATCGGAGGATGCGCTCGACGAGGAGGGCGTCGTCGGCGTGGATGGCGCGTCGTAGACGGATCGCGGGGTCAATCCTAGAGGAGACGTGTTAGCTCTGGCGAGAGGGGTAAACGGGGGCGTCATGGTCGAGCTTTTACATATTGGAGGGCTTCTCATGTTAGGATCGGCCGTGGCGGAGGTGCGACGTGGACTGCACAGCCTCGCCAGCGAGGTGAAGTGAGATGGAATAACGCGACGAGTGTGGATGCGCGAGCAACGATGTAGGGCTTGTGTGACGTTCACCTATTGTCCCTTTGAATATCACTATCGCCCGTTATGCCTTTACAATGTTAACCAAAATGATTCGACAACTTTGATTCTTCGATAATTTTCGGTTCGGATAACACAAATTATATAGAATTTGTATTATTCAAACCGTCACGAGGCGGACCAAGGCTCAGATGAGGCATTGTAGTGGCAACTTGTTTAGTGCATTTCCAGGTGTTCTTGAAACGTCATCCAAGTCTTAATAGTGTCCACATGATCCTGCGGTAGGGACATCAAGGTATTGCAGCCCTGATAGTTTATGAAAAGAAAGCTCAGTTATCCTCATAATGGCATGTTTGTTCAAGTTTGATACGCAAGTTTTACAGCGTACGGCCTTGTACAATGCTGGAGGCGGACCTGCCCAATATGAGCTAGCCGAGGGTGGGGCCAAGATGCAAGGTGGAATGCCCTATTTGGATGCACACCAACAAAGCTGGAATGCTCTATTTAGGCCATTCCGGTTCATCGTTACTTGCCGCTGTGTCTTCATTAATATATAATGTCAACTCCTAGCACCCGACAAAATTGACGAGAGGCAACTCACTAGTCTATAACGCAGTAATCTGTACACTCAGGCGAATTTTACATATTATCCCAAGGCAGACTTTACGACATGGCCGGAGCTCCAATTGTTTATCCCTATGAGCCTCCCAGCAGGCCAAGTAGATCGCCCGACGGACTACCCTTGGTGGACTTGTACTCGGGACTTGGCCACGAACCTACGCCGCTACCCAAACACTTGACACGAGTCTTGTATATCCCAGAACACGAAACCCCGGGCTTCCCTGTGTACGAAAGCACCAGAGAGTTCCAACGAGTGATCTATGAATCACCCTTTGGGCGCGGAGAATTCATGGCCCCGCCATTAATGGGCAGCCGAATGTTCAACCTCCGAATGTCTGTCCTCAATCGTCCTAGCAGTAGTGGCAGAGACAAAGTCCAATACTTGGTCGGCCCTGATACAGTACTGGGTGATGACGGGCATAGGTCTGTCAATGTGAGGAAGCGGGATCCTCACAATATTTGCCCAGATGTCAATGTGTAAGTAAACCAGACCGGAAGCTTCCTACCGATCGTCGCACGACTTACTCACATCTGTAATAGTAAGCTCCCGTTGCAAGACCACAGCTTCAGCTTAACGATTAGCTGCCACAAGGAGCCTGCAGACCCAGTACTCGTTCATGCATTTTTCCCTCTGCCAGATGCGCAAAGCTACAAGACCACGATTTTCTTTCCTTACTTTGCCTTTTCGTCGCGCTCGGGCCATGAGCGGTATCAATGGGAGGTGCACCCGATTCAAGATGGTCCAATGCGATATACATTGGTATCAAATAAGGGTAGATCCGAGGATACTTCGAGACGCCAAGGGGGCGGTATAAGAGCTATTTATTACCACGTCGGACGTGGCGGCTCCGTTTTCCAGCCACACAGCGAAGGAATATTGCTGCTGCCGGAAACTAGCGTCGATGGTCCGGAAATGGATGAAGAGGTCATTGTTGCAAGTCTAATTGGTGTATTGACGCGGGTGCGGTCAATGAGATATGTTGAGAAGTCGAAAAGGACCAGTTCGAAGCATCGGGATAAGCCTTTGTTCAAGCGACTTTTCCGCTAAAGCGCTTCATCAGTATTGTTGCAACACTAAAGTCATCGTGCTGCATGGCCCAGCCAATGATTAGTATACCCCGCCGCATTCACAGAATACTCGCCGGATTATCTGGCTGCACAAATATACATGTCCTATCGATTCTGTACACTTGAAATCACTCCCCGAGTGGTAAGACTTTCTGCAATGTGCAGCAGCCACTGTCTTGACAACGTCACATTGACTACAGTCAGGATGTGAAAGGCTTTCCTCGGAATATTCGTGTTGTGCTTGTATGATTTACAGAAATAGAAGAGTTTGACGCTGCGGTGCCTGTATGATCAAACGACCCTTGAGCTCAGTGACCTGCCCTTGCAGGACTTTCGGTTTTCGCGACCCGGCGACTAAAAGTTAGCCCAACAAAGCCAAAGGAGCCTTTCGTTTCGTGAAACGCAATCACTTGCGTGAATAGCAGAGATTATGTATCGGGCAAATCCCAATCGCCCCAGCTAAAGGGTACACCGATTTCCAGATGCGCCGCAAGGGCATTGTCAACGGCGTTCAGGTCGAAAGTAGGATCAATATAGCCGAATATATCCTCACCTGCGGCACCGAAAAGCGAAAAGTCAAATGTCGTATCCATCTCAGCCCCGAATGCAAGAGCAGCAGGGCCGTCAATCGGCACGTTTGTAGGGAGCTCGTTATCGCCGTTTTGTCGGAGGTTGCTGGGCGAAGGCTGCCGGTCCCCATGGTCTGGACTACCTGCTTGCGTTAACGCACTTGCTGCTCTTTCAACCTCCCTGAGTACACTCTCCGCCATGGTAGCAACGACATTGGCGCTCCAGAAGCGGTCTCTATACGACTGCAGCATCTTGCAGTTTCGCTTGAAGGAAATCATGGCTCTTGCTCGAGACAATGGCAAGTGACAGTGTCTCATCTTGCGATACTCGACACTGAGCGCCAGGGAGGCCGCATATGGCACAATGTGTATGGAACTTAGTTGATCTCTGGCCACGGCACAGGATATTCGCTCCGCGGCTAGAGATTGCCTAGCATTTGCGGAGGGCGGTAATGCGGTCGTTGTTGCGGAGTGGGGCGTCTTGCACGACAAGATGACTACGGCGTGATAAAATGTCTCGATAGTTGCTATACTGTTCGTCAGCTTGGTATCCCAACTGATTTCGGAGACGCTTACCGAGAAGGTACAATGGGACTTCCAGAGCATCGGCGTCGAGAGCCATGGTTTCGAAATCAGGCATATCAACGCCCTTGTCAATCTGCAGACTCGACGATTCTTTGGAAACTTGTTCTGGGCGATAAAGGTCGAGAATCTGACTGAGCCACTGCACCACAGATAGGAATAAACGAAGACAGGGTGGCCGTCTTCTCATGCAGCTCCCCAAGTCTGCGCCCACATCTCGCTCGTGCATAAAGCATGGACACCCGTACGCGGCCGCATTTATGCGATCTACAGCCCAGACACAGCAGAATAACGTTTCCATATCATCGGCGTTTGGCGTGTCGTGGAGAGAGTGATGCATGCCGAGAGAGAAGATGAGATGCACAGCCCGGCCACTAAACTGCGCTGGGAGGTCAGCGTCGTCGGCGCACGTTGGCTGAGCGTAGAGGGATAGCATCACGAGTGCCCGAATGTGTAGCACCCTGTCCGTCACGAGACTCGTCTCCATGATTGCCCTAACCGACGACGACAGAGCCTCGAGGTAGTCTCGAGCAGACAGTAGGTCTTGTACTTTGTTCTTCAGCCGAAGATGGGGCCCAAGGTCAGGGTCCGCCGCTGCAGCCAGACACACAAGTTGGCGAACCAGCACGTTGGATGGCTCGTGCAAACTGCCGTCGAGGGCTGAGACGGGAATGACAGGGAAAAGGGGGTAGATTTTCTTGATATAGACGGCCTTGAAGCGATAAAAGTCGTCGTCTGGAGGGAGGGTTGTGAGACAATGCTCTCTAACAAATGGTATGAAGATGTGGTCAACAATGGGAGGTGGCCGCGACATTTTGAGCTGGCCCGTATTCCCAGCGTCATCGGGAACCCATACACCGACATCTTGCCTTCGCGGTGTAGACTCTGCTGAAGCTTCCATCGTGGCTTCTACAAACAGAGCCTCTGGGTTTGAGTCGCAAACAAAGCGAGTAGTCCGTTGCAGATTCGCTTCTCGCGGTTGAGCGGCCAGGTCTTCTGTACTTATTTGGTCAGCAGATGCTGTCACCGGTATCGATGGAGACTCATTCAAAGTCCCATCGTTCCTGCTCTCCTTGCGTTTTGTCCGCTCATGTCTTCTTGTCCGCTGATGTCTTCCGGTGTAAGATGGGGCCTGTTCCTGGTGCCCAGTAGGAGCATGCGCTTCGCCAAAATCGCCTCCGTGAGTGCATCTCCTCTGCACGATTGCGATACATCAGTACTGTTTGGGTGGAGTGCCAGATAAGCGCAGGTAATCTCACCTTCTTGTGACGACAGATCGCGCAAGCCTGCTGCACGTGCTTGCGCTTCATGGGCAAACCACCCCGGTCTGGATCCGAGGCCACGAACCTAAGCCTACGAGGTGATGATTGGCTAGACATAGGCGCCGGATTGAGATGAGCAGAGGGTACAGGCATTGTAGTAATGCTCGGCAGCGGAAGCTATTTGACCAGCAAGGGAGAGGTGCATTAGGCACTAGCATCGCTAAAATTCGATGGCGTAGTGCAACAGCATGTTCGTTCCGCCATACTTCGTTATTAGTCAGCAAACAGACAAAGATTGTCATGTTCAAAGAGATTGTATTAACTAAATAGAAATTAAAAATACTCATTACATTGAAGTATACTACGTATATAGAAGTGATGGATAAATTCTTGCTTACACAATACTCTTTGATTCTTGCAACAGTCTAGGTACTATCGACTCTTTCATGTTGCTGACGGCACCCATGCCAGAAAGAAAGAACAGGACTAACCCCAGGGCGGCTCCGCAAACAGGCGCTTCAACTATATTGGGAAATTATTCAGGTATATCTGTCTGAGAGAAGTATTTACCAAGGCATGTTTGACTACAACTAGTCGTGTTTGGTCTCTCCCCGGCTATGGAATAGGTCCTTTTTAGCTGGCCAAATCCTTCACTTCCAGTAATTTTCCTATTTTATCTTATTAGGTGGTTTGGCCGCCTCCAGCTAACAAGCGTCGCTGAATAACGCTACGCGTTACGCCGAGTTCTTTTACCGCCTTTCAAATTAAAGAGTTAAGGAAAGTTTATGTGGGGAGAAAAATAGGTGATTGTACAAGATCTTTCTCGAGCATTGGACACTGCCTTTTGCCGAAGCCGTTACTTCGATGTCAAATTTAGTGTGTTAGAAAAGTGGCCGTGACCCTCTCTAGCCGCCTTCTAGAAGGTTGTGTATCCTGATGGCATCATTTAGGCCGCAATAACGGAAATAATGCCGAAAAGATACTCTGAAACCGAGAGATGGTTGCTTCAACTGCAGAATGCGAAGAGTGAGGAGATGTCCAGCCGCCATGCAGCATACTGATCTTGGTACGTGTCAAGCGTCGCTCTTAACTAGTGCAAAGACATTGAGCTGCTTGACGAGCATTCAAGACGCCTCTTTTCTAGCTGGCCCACAACCAGGCCGGATAAAATGGCAGGTTCTCCAGAACACGTTTTCTCAGCAATTGTGGATCTCTGAGCTTACGATAGACAGATCAGTTGATCAGAGGCGCAGTTGTTGAGTAGCCGGAAAGCACAAGGGTTTTAGGCAACAGAAATTCTGTTGATGATGCTCCATAGTTTCGTGACAGAACAGTCAAAGTGTGGTTTAGTGAAGCGGTAACAAACCCAAAGGCATCTCTACGAGATTATTTATATTTCCCCCTATTCTAAAGGCAAAGTACTGTGGGTCGATGGACACTATTGGCGCCAGACACAGTACCTTTAGGGGTATAGTTTAGGCAATGCCATCTTCTATAAAATGCGGTGTTAGCGAGCCTCTTTCCATACCAATTCGAACAGTAGTAATAGTGAACGACGGTGAAACAGCAGGCTTTGTCCGAGTAAATGCAATTCTTCCAATAGCTCAGCAATAGACATGAGAATATGCGACAAGAACTTGTAGCGGTAGTCAGGTGAAACGCGTAAATTAGTCGGACAACGGCGCCACTCGTCTTGGTGCGGGCGGCCCCAACCTACAGCTTCCCGAGAATCAAGTAAAGTTAGTTAAATTAGATATGAGTAAATCAACGCTTCTGTAAACTCCGGCTAAAGTCATACCCGAGTCTTCAAATTTTCATGGCGTTTCACCAGACGGGACTCAAACCCAAGTGTAACAGGTCACTGCGGCTATGCCGCCTAGCATAAATCAATTCACACTAGGTTCATCCTTGGACATTATCTGGAGCCGTCTTGGCAAGGCCGAAGGCGCCGTTGCTATATTGCGGCGCACACGGACCCCTTTGGGACAATAGTGCCTCTGCTGTCTGATGTCATGGTGTAGGACGGTCACGACCCATAAGGAGTCACGCGCGAATAAGTAGCTATAAAAAGGCGAGAACGTAACGAAGGGCCACTGGAGGAGGAATTCTCTCCTCCAGTGATCAATAAAGTCATTATTGCCGCCGTGGCTCACTGATCATGAGCTATGGAAGGCCCCTTTTGGGGGGGGAGGGTCCGCTGGTTCGAGTCCAGCCGGAGACAGCCCTGCGGGGTGACCATAAAAGGCCCTAACTCGCGGCCTAATAAATCCGAGTCGTGACTAGAACGATACACTAGAGCGTAGGCGAGCGACGTCTTGATTAAGTCTAAGAAAAAAGTCACGTTATCTACTACGTTACGGTAGTGTATTAGCCTATAAGATAGCTTTTACCTACGGTGGCGTTCTTATATAGCTTCTCTGAGATAGAAGGCTACTAGGAGTAGTAACTATACGTAGGGCTAATAGAGGCAGGGTATAGAGGTTTTTACTTAGAATTCTAGGGGTTTCCCCTATATCTTAGGTAGCTATATACTATAGAGGGACTAGATAGCTTTATGAGCTGATTAGTGTAAATATAAAAATAAATAAAGTCATTATTAGAAACGATCTGCTATTTCCTAGCTAATCCTCAACGATCTCCTTGCTATCACTCCTTCCACCTTCTTCGTGCTAGCCGCATTCTTTGACAAGGACACTAGGTTGACCAGCGAGCCATGGCAGCCAGGAGAATTGAACCATGGCAGCCTACAAGGCTGTGCATCCATGGTGTCAATATATGTCCGTTCAGAGGCTCGGGAAGTCTGGCTATGCAAATGTTTTGTTGCTTGGATGGTAACTGTTGCGAATGATGGATTCTCATTGGTCTGAATTGCCTTTGGACTCACCTTTTGTAGCCACAGAGCTTTCGTGGCTGGGAGCCACACCAAGATGTAGGATAACTAAGAACAACACAATCAATCAGAATTAACTCTTAACCCAACGATAATTATGGTGACTCGAACCAATAGTAACAGAAGCCGTAGCATGCTGCCACTACTGCCTCTAGGTAGCAGTGTATCAAAACTATAGGTGTTTTGTACTTTGCTACGTGGAACAAGGTCGAGGCACGGAGAAAGTAATTGCAATGTACGACGAGACCACTTCTTCCCTTCTTCAACTTGATAGTATAAACCGTGGTTAATCAAATTAACTTGGAGGCCTTTCACAGTACCCACATCACTTACGACTCATTCCGCATGAACCCTGTTGTAACGTTGTAGAAGGCCTGATCAGCAGAGTCATGGATCTGCATTTTTGCAGCGACACAATAAAAACCTAATTACTTAGTCAGTGACACGTATTATATGCACCAGGGTCAATACTTCTACTCGAAACACATTGACTAGTCAGTGACTTCGTCGCATCTACCTTAGGCATAAGACTCTTACTAGAACGGCAGTATCATTTGAATGGGTCGGGCATTTGTTCCGTCAGATAGGCAGAATAGCCAAGACAAAGTCTGAACTTTCATTGAGAAAATCTGCCGAAAGGGAGTATGTATGCGTTCATTTGACCTCTTGAACCAGAAGTTACCTTCTGTGGCTTTGGTGTATTACGCGAATGGATATGCATATAGAGAGAGCTCATCACTTCCCTCTATTCTGGTATTTACTCACTCACCAGGACTCACACTTCCAACCTAGCCATCACCTTCGTTCATTCAACTGCTGTTCACTCTTTCACCTCTATCTTTTCATCACCATGAAATACACCCTCCTCCTCCTTGGCGCTGGGTCTATCGTCTCCGGCTTGCCCCAGGTCTCATCTGGCCAACAGCTTCGCTTCAAGCCCGCTCCGAAGGAATCAGGCTTCAACTGCCCGGAATTCAATGGCGGCTACAACGAAGACGAATGCGGCACCAAAAGATACTGCAACGCCATTGGGGCTTTCGGTAGAAACTCGACCAAGTTCAAGACCAAGCCCGTCTGGGACACCATCGAGGCCTGCACGGCCGCGCACGAGCCGGAGCCCAAGCAGGAGCTCCTCCCCTTTAACTTTGGCCACTCTGTAGATGCCCAGTGCGATGCTCGCGGCTTGAATGAGCACGACTGCGGCACCAAGTACTACTGCGAGCAAATTGATGGCATTATCGAGTTCTACAAGTCAATCGGCAAAGATCTTCATGGCGAAGACAATGATCAGATGGAGGACACCCGTTTTGAAAGCACTGATGAGTGCTTCAAGGCTCACGTTCCCGAGCCTAAGGACCTGCCCATTTTAGAGGCCGACGAGCACAACTTCTGTGGCTCCCGTGGAGACGAGTCCGAAGAGACATGCGGCACCAAGGCTTTCTGCGACTTATTTGTTGGAGAGAAACGCGAGCTTGGGGTTCGCCCTACATCTGGAACCGACAGCAGTGCTTGGATGCTCACCAGAAAAAGCCGGCCGCCGCCGCAGCGGCTCCCGGTTCGATCTATTTCCCGGAGGACTAGTCTAAGAAGGCAACAGCAATGTCGGGGAGCCCTGGCTTCATCTGCCGTGCTTTGAGACCGACTCTTCTTCTTCTGTGCAATAGCAACTTCCTCTGTAGAATACTTGGAGATGTACTTCCACCAACGCCAAAAATCTTGTTTTGCTTGAGAAAAGTTGTCTTCTCAACCAACAGCTCGGAATTTCTCTCCTCGTCTGTATTCTGGGTCAGGTTTAAGTATATGAGAGTTTTGGACGACATGAATGCTATAGCGCCATATAGCTGTCAACGTTATGAGACTCGCTATTACTATTACTAGAATTCTTCATCATATCATTATTCGTCTTGTTCAAAAAGCTTCTAGCTTGTTTCAACCAGCTCATTGTTGGTCAATGAGTCCTTTGCCGCCGACGGCGAAGAAATTTCGCCGTCGCAGACAGTTAAGCCTGACCAACGTTGGGAAACGCACGACTAAAGACATTCGTGAAACTTGAAAACGGCTGAACGACGAGTCTGCTGGCAGACGCTGTAAAGGACAGTCTGCCTGCGAGCTTGCTCGTATGATCTGATACTCGCCCATGAATGCGGGATTTTTGATGAAATGTACAAGAGTTCCCTCGACGCTGAAATATATGAAGCGAAACCGGTTCTTGAGTTTGGCGGCGTTGCTAGATCCCTTGGCAGCAACACTCTTGCGCGCAACAGTGACCAAGAATTGACTTCCGACTGCACAAGGCACTGGTGGATGGTCTTTAAGCCCACAAGGCCGGTTGCACCAGTGACAATGATTTTCATGGATGGTAGAAGCGGGAGGCTAAGCAGGAGCGTTGGCGAGACGATATTGAGTAAGCTGGGCCAAGGACTGTTGAAAGGTCAAGATGCCGTCAGGAATCGCAACGCGGCGGAAATAGTAGATGTTCCGTCAAGCTGCACGTTGTGCGAGATGCAGAAATACATGCCCAGTCGGCGTTGGGATGCGCCAAGGCAAACCTCTCGCCAGCCTCGTTACAGCGCACCGTTGCCCGCTACCTCTGCTTCTGTAACAGTCGGTTCCGATACAACATTTACCTTGGTTGGCGTTCGGAGGTCGAACGCGTGGGCTGGTTCTAGGACGCCTCCACTAACTCTTCATGTAAGGACAATGCTGCGCCAAGTTCACTGCCAATAGTAGCAGAACAGCAGTGCTGGCCGTAGCCCGGTTTTATTCGCAAGAACCAGAGTAGTGTGCCACAAAATACTGACATTTATTTGAAGAGTTCGTAATATGTATAGGAATCTGTATTACACAATAGCACTTGCCCATTCGCCACAACTCCGAATCGATATCATAAAAAGTCCAACCAACGTGCCTTGGTATTCCCAAAGTTTCCATGATTCGAGTATGTACAAAAGAAAAAAAGCAGTCTTCTAAGGGGGATTTGTTGCACCTAGTCGAAAAGCTCACGCAGATGACGCTTGGCATTGCGCTGAATGCCACACTTGTCCAAGCATGCGTCGATTCCAAGCGCGATATTGTCAGGAAGAGCATGCCTAAAAGTCTCGATATCCTTGCCATTGAGCGTCTGGACGCCGCCAAGCGTCGCGCCAACGACATCCGCGCGCAAGCTCAAAAAGTTTTGCGCGACCTGGCTGACGCCGGCGTCCGGGTCCGGAAACGCCGCCACAAAGACGGCGTCTGTGCAGTCCGGGTTAAACTCCTGGTGTATGGCGCCCTGCGGGAACACGGTCATCTGAAACGTGTTGAGCGTGTTTGCGACGGGCGGCGCGCCGTTTTCAAGGACAAAGTTGGTGACGAGGCGGCCCTGGACAACAATGTTGAGCTCGGTGGCGCGCGGGTGGAGGTGGGCCGTGTTCATGCCGCAAGGGCCGAGAAAGGCGACGGTCATGGAGGCGCCATTGGCAGTGAGCGCGGGGAACGTCTTGGCGGTGGCGGCGATGGAGAGGCCGCCCCGGCCCTTGGCCTCGGAGCGGCTGGCGGCGTCGACGTCCTTGAAGTCAAAGACCCAGTCGCCGGGCTGGTCGAGCAACTTGGCGCGGTCGACGGCCGTGGGCGCGGTGATGAGCTTGGTGATGAGGTCGGCGTCGCCGCCGCGCGTGTTGACTGGCACGATGGGCGGGATAGTGGCGTTGATGTCGACGGCGCGGGCCTTGCTGCTGGGAGCGGCGAGGGCTGCGCCGGCGAGGAACAGGGTGGAAGCGGAGGTAAGGAGCATTATGGTGGGTGTCGACTGTGTGTTTCAAATAGCGATACTATGGCTTGATAGAAGATTGCAGATGTTGTTCAGGGATGAAGAAACACTTCGTTTGCGGATTGGATGAGGGACAGACGCTTCGACTATATACACGGCTTGAAGGATTCAGACATGGCTGGTAATAACATTGCTCCGGACTTATGTTCATCAACCATGATATCCAGATATTATTTACAGCAACAGCCTTGCATGCTCAGCCGATGATGAGTGATGTGGTGGTGGCCGGAATGTGTAGAATCCGTGTGGCTGTCATGAGGGAGGTGTAAGTGGCCCACGGGCGGAATTGGTCTAGAAGAGTGGAAACAGCCGTCAATAAGGCCAAGTGGGAAACGCAGAAAATAGTCAAGAAACAACCTAGAACAAAACACATGAGCCAACATTAGCGATACACCCATAGTGAGGGATCTGCAGTGATTGATGCGGCTCATCATCAGGCTGGAGGGGTGTAAGTCGAGCTGGTCCTAGCCTCAAAATAGACGCCGGTGAGGGGGGGCTATGCCTGCATTGCACCACAGAGAAGACTTAAATATTTACCAAAACTATTATTAAGCCACCTGTCACTGGCTATCAGAGACTAGCGCAATTTTCGGGGAGATCTTGGACTGGTAAACAACTTGTTTCCCTGCCTTGTTGTCGTGAGCGAGCCTTGTGGGTTGAAGCTGGAGCTACCCAGTAGGAGGTACCCAGCATGGGCGGGGAGGTGCGGAAGACAAGTGCAGCCCGCAGGCTCACTGAGCAATAATCTTCACCGCCGTGTTCTGCAGAGACATGAGAGTCGGGAGGCTGGTTAAATTGGACAAGAGTCAGGTATATGCCATATAGCAGCAGCATGTGGAATCAACTGTCGAATCTGCCCTACCTATATCGGGAGCGACCCATCTGGTCTGCAGCGTTGCATTGCAGAAGCGCAGCCGTTGGGCGCTGACAGGCGACGCCAAAAATAGACTGGCCTGCTAAAATAGGCAGGGCTTATCAAGGTGCAGCGGGAGCAGCGGTAAGCTGAACTTGGGGCTGTGCAGTTTAGTCAACCCGGCTTCGAGCCATCCGAAATTGGCTCTTCCCTTCTGGTCTATTTTTGAGCGCGTCATCAATTAATGAACAGCGATAGAGCTATCAATCAGTGTTGACGTAAAAATTTGCAATTGCGCGGCGCAATCAGTCGCGGTGTACTTGGCATTAGTTAGTGACTTGTAGTAAAATATCTACCTTCACTCGCTATACACCGTACTCTCCGTAGTCATTGCAGAATCTCGGTTGTCTAGCAATCAACTACCAATAATCCCTTAAAAAACATAATTTCCTTGTCCTCCCATCAAATCAGTCGCTTGATCCATCACCACGCCACCAACAGCAGAAAAATGGCGCCTCGACTATGATAGAACTGCAATGTACATCCACTGCAGAGCTACCGCCACCACGAACCACCATGATATAAGTAGACAGAGACGACGCAAAGCACCGATTGACGGAATTAACGTTTGAAACGCAAATTTCACCGTCAATTGTATATATCACAGTCTTACATCCGTACTAAAAGAACCAATCTGGGCATAGATCATATTATTAAACTGGCATCGGCATCCCGCCCCTTCTTCCCTCCACTTCCTGTCCGATATCCAACAGCCAAATGAGCATTGACGCGCACAAGATTGAACCCAACGCAGATGCACATCTCCAAACCATTTGGATTTCTAGATGATAGTCAAGATACGCCTATGTGGTCGTCCTCTTCAGCACCATGTGCCTTTCTTAGCTCTTTTATGTACTCCTCTCTCTCCTCCAGCTTCCTATCTATTAGACTCGGCGCCTCCAGGCCCCAATACCAGTACAATACATCATCAAAGACTGACATTTCTGGGTGGTCCTCATTGAACATGGGCTGTATGTGCCTGTTGAATAGGTTGTACATGCCTTTCGGAATGGTCGCAGCCTTGAAGAACCAAAAGCTGCCACTGCGCCATGTTCTACGCTGCAGGTCTGCTTGCCTCGTCGAACCGGTGCGTTTCCGTTCCTCGTCCATGTATACCGCTAGATACTCTTCAAGGGCCTCTTCGTATTCTTGGCGTGGAGAGGGTCTCTCATACCATCGACAGCCCTAGATGTAAGCCAATATGGAGGGGTTTGCATCTCCGCAGGTGAGGTGTGTGTCCACTCGAGATCAATAATAGTCTTGATGTTCCATTGTTCGTCGACGAAAATATTGCTTTGATGCAAGTCAGTTAGGGTAAGGTAGAAAGGGCCTTGCCGCAAGTCTGGGTCTATGAAGCGGTGCATCGTCGCTCGAAGTGCAACTAGAGCAGCCATTTGACGCCGGCCATCCTCAGCGTCTAGTACGGCATTTGGTTGCTCCTGTAGCTTGGTATCCTGAAGCGAGAGCAAATCTGATAGATATGATTCCACTTCGAGGTAGGTCCGTTGGCGTGGGATTTGTAGAGCAACTCCATCGTTCTCTACCATATGCATATACAGATTTAATGGTCTGTTACATAGGGAAATAGTATCGTCGTTAAGGGATAGCGAGCCGATTCGTGGTAGCGGGATTGCGTTCATCGACAGCGCGATGCGTGCCAGGCCGCGAAATAGATTCTCCGTATAGCTTTTATCCTGATAATGCTTATGCCAAGACAATACAAGACTCTTACCCTGGGCCTCACTGATAAGAAGAAACCCAGAGCTGAGGCTATGGCGGATCGAGTGACGCACATGCTTTATCGGAGGAGGGCGGCCAAGAAGAAACGCAATCATGCGTTTGAAATGCCACCTCAGTTTCCGCCACCATGGGGTATACTCGGAGCTTGTGAACTAACAAGATTAGAAATGAAGTCAGCATCGGAGTCTCAACACATGGAGCTTGTGGACCGTACAATTGAGCCATCGGGTAATCCATAGGCATGTAAAGAAGGGATCGGTACGTCAGGGCAATGCTCCTGTAGCCAGAGATATGTCGCGATTTCAGTGCGAAGTTTTTCTTCGGCATTTCCAGCAAATGTATGCTCCCCAATGCGATGCAAAAACGGAAGGCGCAGATAGACGTTTTTTCCAAACGGTAGACGAACTAGGATGGCAACGTTGAAGCTACCCGATCTCCATAGCCGGGATGGAATGATGCGACACGATGAAACTTGAAGCAGATTGCAAGTCAAATCTTCTAGCTCGCTTTTTTGCGCGTTTATCGACGCGTAAAACTGCTCTTGAAGGTGCGGGAAACGCCTCGATACTAATTTGTTTTGTTCACTTTCGATGGCGGCTACTAGAGATGAAGTGTCGCTTTGACATGATTCCGATGTATCAGCTGGTGGTTCCGGCGGCATCTAGTCGAGAAATTCGTTATGGACGGGACTGACACTCTGCGTCTGCTAGAGTTAGAGCATTGGAAGCGGTATGCTTAGAGAAGATCCCCTGAATGAAGCCTCTCACCAGGTTGGCGTTGGCGCTGGTCATTTCTGGGCCTACTTTCGGTGTGGTCATCCATATTGTTTCGGAGCGCGCTCTCTTATGTTGAACCAAGGATGCTTTGTGTACTTGCTATCTCTGTATCATGCGCAAGTAGATCTTCCTGGGGTAGTGCGGTCATGGGCAGTGAGTTTTGCAGTACTCCGTACACTATCCTCGCCGCCGTACACTATCTTGAATTGGCCCACTAAAGACAGCTTGCATTATATTTATAGTAACAAATAAGCGACGGACTTTTATTGGATCCCGTGGTCTAGTTGGTCATGGCATCTCGTTAACACCGAGAAGGTCCCCGGTTCAAGCCCGGGCGGGATCACACTTTTTTTGCCTTCATTTTTTTCCCGGGCACTTCTTTTATTGCTGGACGAAGCCTAGCAGACTGCGAAAGCTTCATGCCAAGCTCGGATCTGCAACGTGCCGCAAATCAGAGCCGCCACGCCTGTACTTGCACAGGAGCCGGCGATATATCTTGCGAGAAATCATCCATCTAAATTACCTGAGAACAATTTTCAAAGAGTATTGCTAGGTGTACAGTGCCATTTTACTAGGTGTACAGGAATACCTAGACTTTAGCGTGCACACCCACTATAATCTATATATACCTTTATAGATTCCTCTACTATTCCTATACCACCACTATCACTAATGCCACCGCTAGGAATTTATAAGCTATTAAATAGCTTCTATAGCTTCTATAGCTTCTATAGCTATAAAAGCTATAAAAGAACCCGTAGTGTAGATAAATTAGTATCTATACTTATAGTAGTGGTGGTAGTAAGTTAGTGAAAAGATACTTCTATTTATGTGTAATTTATTATATAAAACTAAGTACTTTACCTGTACACCTAGCAAAATAGCACTATACACCTAGCAATACTCTTTTTAAAATATGATCTTCTCATAGTGTGATTCTGGCCACGGGGCTCCGTCAAGCCATTCCACCATCCCGCACCTCCAACACGGTGACCTGATATCGGGCTGATTCGAATCACCAACAAGCGACAGAACAAGGTGGTTGATGTTATAATTTGCTCGGCTTAGTGCCCAACAGGAGCGTTGAAGACATACTGTTACGGAATGTGTATTTAGTTTGAAGAAAACAAGCGCTGAACTGTATAGTCGACATCTCTATACCAATGTGCGAGCACACCAACCTTTGAGAGGCCTGCTGATCCGCATACCCCGCGCAATGTGTCAAAAGATCATTGGCCAGCAAAGGAGCCTATATGCATCTTGATGCATGGGAGCCCAGAAACGGCCGACCACTCAACCGTTCCATCAGAGGTCTACCATGCCAACATGCGAGCATGCTTTGCCTCAGGAGAGAGCACTGAGCTCTACCGCCTCTCTATCACGCCTCCGCTTCGAGTATACACAGCGGCTGTGAACTTGTACAGAAGGCCAGGCAATAGCTGGTATAGGTTTATCGGATTGTTTGTTCTAAGAATCAGGTGTGCTCGGCGAAGCGCCGTGGCGCATTAGGGCGGCAACAAAGTGCGCCTGCAGTGATCATCAGTAGCTGCATGTGTCGGAGCCGGATAGTTTCGCGTCAGGAGCTATCCCCTCACGCCCAGTAATGACAAGTATCCTCTCGACAGCTGTTTGATAGCTTATTGCAACTTTCTATATTACGTTTTTATCTTATGTCTCAGAGACCAAGTTCGCTTGCCAAACACCGAAGCGGAACCTTTTCCCGATACTCTCCTGGCTCCCTCACCAGTATGGCCACCAAGTCGAATGAGTCCCTGTCGGCGGGTTGGGCAACCTCTTTTTGCCTCTTGATTGGAACGCTTTGCATTTTTATATGGCGCCGACACGCTACGAGCTCAAAGCTCGCACTATCTACAGCGAACCACGACCTAGATGCATCACTGCCTACACGCAAAGGGGTCTACCTTCAAGAAATTGATCTGAACAGGACCGAAGCCGACACAGATATTAACATCATTGCCATTCATGGACTTAATACGAAGTCGCCAGGCACGTAGACTTAGAAGGACCCGCGAGACCTAAATAATAAACGCAAATAGGTTAATTGGCTAGGTCCGGGCATGCTTCCGACGAGCGTAGATCGCGTTAGGATTTTTACATGCGACTAGCCAGCTAACATGCTTATGCCATCTAATCTGATCTAAAAGACAATTAAGGAGTATGCTCTACTTCTGCTTAAGGGCATTAAGAGCGCGCTCTTCACTTACGGCATAAGACCACAAGACTAACCTATTCTCTTTATCGCCTCTTGTCTCGGGGGCCTTATCTTAATAAAGGCTCTCGTGTATGCTGACGATAGAAGAAATAGGTACTATTGTCTTAGAAAAGCTACGCGTGGCATTATCTTCCTCGCCACGCCGTTCTAAGGAACGTCCTTTCAAGATGTCGCGGCCTAGGCAGAGGTAGGCCTTAAGGCCAAGGCTTCCACTCAGGGTCAAAATGTAAGCAGGCTACTTAATAGTGTGAAGGGATTAACCTTCTAGCTAGAGGAAAGCGTTAGTAAATTCACTCTACTTTATTGAGATAACAATAACCCCTATAAAGTGTTTAGCTTCTTTAAACTAGGAACAACTAGTCTACCATATAAAGCACTCCCCTAGCTACCACGCTGGTTCTATTAAAAGAAACAGGTGAGACGTATAACTAAATACTCTCGTCTTCCCTTCAGTAACACTCTTAGTTAGTCAATAGATCCTCAGCGACGTTAGATATCGTTGTTAATCTATTATCCCTTAAGCGACCGCACTCTTTAATGAATAAATTTAAATACTATAAATGCCTAGATTATAAGAAAGTTATTAGTTAAATTCGCGGTATAATAGAATCGATTTATGCGGGGACGCCACTTAAGCAAGCCAATAAGCTAATACGCGACAAACACTACACGATAGATAGGCTAAAGATTAAACGACTATCAGGTAAGCTACTCCCTATAGATTAGTGCTATATTAATCTGGCCATTATAAATTAATCCGGCTAAAAAGACTGTCTCTCAGAAATCAACGGGCACTTAACGACATCTCCGTTTTCTTTACTCGCTCGGCAGGAGGTTAACGCATTAGATGATAGGATGCAGGTCAAGTTAGCGGCAATGTTCAATAAACGTGAAGTAGTTGCCGGCGCGCCAATACATCCACGAAGAATCTTAATTCGAGGTCGTGCTGGAGTTGGCAAGTCTACCTTATGCAAAAAGATCGTGTACGACTTCACCTACGGCATTAAGACAGAGCTACATCGTTTGTGGAAGAAATTGTTCGACCGCATACTTTGGATTCCTTTGCGAAGGCTAAAAATACAGCCCGTTGAGGGATGGAGTCTGGAAAGCTTGTTATACCATGAGTATTTCAAGAATGGTGGAGGAAAAGGGTCGCCGCCTTGCCGAAGTATTGAGCCAAGCAATGCTTGGCCCAAGCGCAGGTAGAACTCTCTTTATTCTCGACGGCCTAGATGAAGTGGCCAGGGCATGGGGTTACAACGACTATAGAACCGGAGTTCTGCTAGAGCTCTTGAATCAACCTGCCGTCATCATCACCTCTCGCCCATCTGCAATTCTTCCAGCTGGCGTGCACAAGACTGATTTTGAAGTGGAAACGATCGGATTCTACCCACACCAAGTGGCATTCTATATTGGAAAATCATTTACAGAGTGGGAAAAGGTAAGACCCAGAAGGACAACTCCAGATTCTCACCCTCGGCAGCAAAAATGCAGGGACCAGAAGCCGTCCTATAGAGTTCCTTCGAGAACAAAAATACACAGCACGCTACGAAATCTTCTGGCGCTTTGTTGCTGGCTTACTTGACGCTAGTGGCCAGTCATCAGAGTTAATCAGAACTATTGAGGAGGAACCGCTTGACCTTTTAGGTCCTACGCATCAGCGACTGATCATGTATTGCTTAAGCGAAACCTTAGGCGACTTGCCATTAAGAGAGACTCTAGAAGAACGGCTAGCACAGTGGCTACTCTTTGAGTGTCAACTCAATGAAACTGCAACTAAAACACTAGCAAGCGAGATGGAGTTTCCCGAGGAAGCCCTAAAGACAATCTTACTTGATAAGTCTCATAACGCCCATGTTACGATTCTAAATTCGCTGGCTTCTCGAGTCTCAGTTTCGCCAAGTATTGCTAGAGTGGCGATGGCGTACATGAGTGACAACCGCCCATCTCTGAGAGAGGCTGCCATCCGGGGTCTACGCACGCGCGCGCCGCTGCCTGATGGGGTGGTCAAGGTCATGGCGGCGCGGCTCGGCGACAAGGACAAGGACGTGCAATTAGCCGCCAGCGATGCCCTTCGCAAACGTGCGGCGCTGTCTGACGAGGTGCTTAAGGTCATAGCGGCGTGGGTTAGCGATAACGACCCGTCCATACGACGTGCCGCTACTAAGGCACTTCACCCACACGTAGCACTACCTGACGATGTCATCGATGCCGTGGCGGAGAGACTCGACGATAAAGATCTAGACGTTAAAACGGCCGCCATCAGGGCACTCAGCATACGCGCGGCGCTGCCTAACGACATGACCAGGGCGATCAGGGCGATAGCGGCAAGCCTCAGCGACAATAATCCAGACGTGAGAGAGGAGGCAGTCGAGGCGCTCGGTGAATGCGTGGCACTGCCTGGTAAGGTGATCGAGGCCGTGGAGGCGCGGCTCGGTGATGAGAACCTAGATGTGCGAACGGCCGCCCTTTTTGCCCTTCGCAGGTGCGCGGCGCTGCCTGAAGAGGTGTTCTATGACATGTTCGAACGGATGCTTAATGAGGACTTCGCTGCGCGAGTGGCTGGCGTTAAAGCTTCTCACAGGCGCATGGTGCGGCCTGCGGACATGATCAGGGCCCCCGGGGGGCGGCTGCCCGATAAGATGATTGGGCTCGCAATGGCGTGTCTTAGTGATGAGAAATCGGCAGTGCGATTAGCTGCTAATGAAGCGCTTAGCACGCAACCTCCTGAGGGTTCTGAGCTACTTACTGATCTGGCGCGTGACACGATCCCAATGGTGCGGAAGGCTGTCATAGAGGACCTCGGTAGGTGCGCGGCGCTGCCTGACGAGGTGCTAAAGGCCGTAGCGGCGCGGCTTGACGACGAGAGCAAGGAAGTGCGACAGGCGGCCGTCAAGGCCCTAACGCATAAGCACGAACATCTCCATCGCCTTCTTTGTACGAAGGAACTTATCACATCCTTCTATAAGGCTTGTCTCGAACAAAGTTTCGCGGAACAAGTGAGTTGGTATTTCGAAAATGGCTACGGCTATATTAATGGGCCAGGTGGCATTGGGAAAATTTCTCTTGATTTTCGAGAGAACGAAATTACGGAATGTATCAGCCTAGCCAGGCCCGCAGGTTGTCCATTGATCAGCAGTGGAGAGAGCTCGTCTAAGTTCTAGCCTACTTGGTGGATGATAATTTGGCAGCAGACAGATGGGAATGGATGGTTTGTTACTAGGGTGGAAGCTGTATGTACCAGGTCATTCAGGCTATAGTCCGCGCTATCATTGCCTGCCCGCAGGAACTACTTCTAAATTGGGACATGTCTCCGAAGGTGCTCTTGGTTTCCTTGTCAAGGAAGGTTGTAGAAGTATGTATTCATTTGTCAATTCGGTTAGTAATCCCCTATGTATTAGTCGCACATGTCTTGTTAGTTTCACATGTTGCGCGCTGATTTGACCTTTGGGAGGCTGTTTTACGATGGTTCGGGTTGACAGCTTGATATTGCCAGCGAACAAGCTAGTCATCCCCGGGAGATTTGATGGCAGCCACGAAAGTAGCCTTTTCGGCGTCACTACGACCAGAAGTGCCAGGTAACCATAGATGTTGCCTTTATTGGGGAACAGCGGCCGGGTCGGGGTTCCCGATTCAGTGACGGTGTTTGTGTACAACTTGCTATATGCATTTCGAATATATCCGATGGAAAATGACGAAGCAACAGTATGCAATAGAATTAATAGCGAGAGCAGTATTAGAAAGCACTTCCTCGATTAGACTGTTATTGCCACTAAAAAGCGCGGCAGAACCCGCCGGCATAAACGGCTTTAGCAGCGCATCTTCCATTGATAAGAAAAAGGCTGGGCAAATAGAGATAAAGTCTTAGAGGTGTGAGTTTTGGTGTAAAAAGGACAGCTAACCTTTTACGAAGTGGTGTACGTGACAGCTTCACATGTGTTGGCAGTGTGGCTGGACGCTAGTGGAGCGCTCCGTAGCCTTCCCCAATACCCGTTCATCTTATGCCTGCTAACACAATTATAAAAAGGTCATTGTTTCCCTTCCAGATACACTATCAATTTATTGGAATCGGCCGTCTTTCTGTTATATCAACTGCCTGCAGGAACTGTTGGGAAACACAGCCATGGCAGCTATCATCCAGCGTCCGTCCACAAGTCACCGGCCCAAGGTACTGACAGCTTCCGTGTTCCCATCAGTTTACCATTTTATTATATCATCTATTTGTACGAATGGAAATTTGATCCTCATTGCAACTGATTTTGGGGCTATTTATAAAGCCGATGTGGAAGCTGGATCTATCCAAAAGATAGCACAAGTGGGAAGTGGTTGGAGAATTATCTGTCGGGGTAGGCTTGCAGTCTTGAGCAGCTTGAATGGCGAAATTCACTTGCTCGATTCTAATTCCGGGTATGAGATCCGGCTTTCATTGAAACTGTCTACCCTGACACAATTGTTTAGAGCTGTACTGCAAACGATCAAAGCCCATGACGCTGGTGTACGATGTCTAGAGTTTCTAGATGCTTGGACCGTCATATCCGGGTCCAAAGACAGGTCTATTCGCAAATGGGCACTAGAGAATAATTCCCTCGAGCGACGAAAGACTCTCACTGGCCATAGTGCAGAGGTTCGTTGCCTCAGCACTGATGATAACCTCATCATTTCTGGCAGTCTCGATAACAACGCCCGCGTGTGGAATGCCGAGACAGGAGAATGCATTCATGTTCTGCGGGGTCACACCTCTGCCATTCATTTCGTAAAAAAAGGTGGGCATCGAGCTGTGACGAGTGCTGAGGACGGCTATATACGAGTCTGGAATTTGACTACAGGGTTTGTATTGGCCTTGATTGACCCTGGATGCTATTTTCGCTAATCCACGATTAGGCTCTGTGAAGCTATCTTGGACGGATATGGGCCCGAAGAAGTTCGGGTAACTCCTGTCTGTTTGGTCAAAGATACCCTTTTCGCAGGGACAAAAAATGGATCCGTTAAATCCTGGAATCTCAATATACTGCCGCCTGTTGGCAGTGTGCTCTCCGCAGCCCCTGAGAGCCTGCCGATGGACTTGGCAGTCTGCGGATCGTCCTTGGTCTACGGTACTAGTGCTGGGGAAGTACACATTGTGAATATCGCATCTGGAGAGTTTGTCAGATATTGGGAAGAAGAGACCCGAGCAAGATTTATATTCAGAGTAGACTTCTCCGGAGAGCAGATACCGGTAGCAGTATACTCACAAGGTGGATCTATCCATGTAGCTATCTTCTAGACCAATTACTTGGCAACGTCAATAGCCACATATTTCTTGTTGGAAGGAATTGTATAAATAGAAACATTTTCTTTTATTAGCCACTTCCTATTTCTTCTCTAGTCTTCAGGACTGCTTGGCATGCGAGCACGCCTAAGCTTAAGTCCGTACTGCTCGCCCAGTCTAGCGTGCAGCTAAGATCAACATGGTGAGCGTACAAAAGGATGCTCCTGCAGCGTGGCGGGATGTAAGTTAGAATCTCAGCATGTTGAAATGTCAACACAGATTAGGCTGAGATACGGCTAGCTTCTCGTTGGGAAGGGAAAACAGAAGAAACTGCCTGTGTTCGACAAGTGTGCAAATACCAATTCTTGTGGCATTGTCCACTAATTAGGGTGTGAAATATTGCTTTAAATCCCAGCATTTCATTGTTTGCTTAGATACTAGGACTTGGACTTTGAACGTATACACGCTGGGATTTCCGGCTTCTGTCCCGCCCAGCGCATTCTTGTCCAGCCGGCTTGGTGGCCAGTTAGTTCCACCCAATTGTCCCACGACCTGTCAGCACCAACACCTTTTGGCCCAGCACGTTTTTCACCAGCCATTTAGGCAGACGTTTGTGGCTTTTTCTCATGCTTTTGCCTGACGTACGCTCAACTACCCGCTCGTCGACCCGTTATATTTGTGCTGTCAATGTCACGGGTGATGGGCGTTGTCCCGCCTGCAGGAACTTTTGGAAGGATCAGACTACTGGACAGTGGAACGCGCCTTGCACACGCTTTGTGAGAGGCGCAAGAAATATTACGTATTCCTCGGCACCGTATCCGTAGTAGGACAGCGGAGAGCACTTGTGAGCTCTGGCCAACGTCTTGGTCATGGTAAGAAGGATGGATCGCTGCATTGCGTGCTGGTTTGGACTATGCGTATGCATAGATAGGTAGCTAATGGGGCTCACAATCGCCACCTCGGGGGTGAATGTAATTAATTATTGATTGACAAGGCGGTTTAGAATCAACGCGCCCGTTGAAAAGGCCAGAGTTCGTGTGGCCGACCAGCAGGGTGGTCATGATCAAAGAGCCCAAGCTGGCTGCCCCAGCCGTTGCTCGTCACAAATTACAACTTCACACGGCCCGTTCCATATTACCATCACAGGCTTGTTGACAACAGCAGCCAATTCCAAAACAATGACAACTAACAGAATGAGCGCGGCAACCATCACTGACGAGCAGCTTCCTGAGGCTGATGAGGCCGCGCCGCTGCTCGGCCATCACACCCCGCCACTGCAACAGAGCAGCCGGTCGCCTTTTACGCGCCCCGTATCAGTCGGGACAATTCTCGTCTACGTGGTCTACTTTGTGACGCTCGAATTGGCCCAGTCTCTGCCCCGCACTGCGTTCCATCAGGTAGTCGAGGAGAATCTCTGCCGTGACATGCATGGTCGCACCGATGCCGAATTCTGTGGCGCCGACAATGACGTGCAGTCGGCTCTGGCCGTCCTGTTTGGATGGCACGGCACCGTACAACTTGTGCCAGGGTTGTTGACCGCGATACCATACGCTCTACTCGCGGATCGCTACGGTCAGAGACCGTTCATCATCTTGAACGCCTTTGGCATAGCTCTGGCCGCAGCGGGCGATAGAATCATCTGTATGTCTAAATACCTTTGACTTGTAACCTTCTTCAGTTGACAATGTACAGGCTATTGGCCGCAAATATTTTCCGTTTATTCTCTTTGGGCTGCTCCTCTTCTCTACTTTGTTGGTGGAGGCCTGCAGGTTTCTAATGCTCTGCTGTTTGCCAACGTCACAGGCCTTACTACCGACGCTTCGCGGTGCGTCAAAACTTTGACATTATTGTAAAATCAGCGATGGTCCTTTTGGCTAATCGGTTTAATAGTCCTTCAGTAATCTCGGTCCTGATAACGCTTTCCTACGGTCCCCGCCTGATCGCCACGATGGCAACCTCCAAAATGATCCAACTTTACGGCCCTTGGCTGCTGCTATGGCTTAGCCTTGGTTTAACCATCTCGTGTCTCTTCTTTAGTTGTTTCTTTCTTGAGCCAACGCAGAAGCCAAAGTCTTCCACTGATGCCATTGCAAGCGAAAGCAATGCCGGCCTCAGCAAGGGCAGACTAAAGGCCCGAATTCTCAAGACCTATCGAGAGACAACAGCTGGTTTTTCATATTTGCTCAAACAATGTGACTCTCGCGTCCTCAGGCTTGCCATTTGCTTGCTGTTGATGACACTGGCTTGGCAATCCAACGGACTCAGCTCACAGATCATGCGAAAAAGATTTGGATGGACATGGGCAAACGTCAGTATTCATATTTTGCTACACTTCCCCGTGATATACTAATGTTAAATCTCCCTCGTAGCTTTCATATCTCACCGCTTTAGAGGTCGCTCTTTCCATCATATCTTCCATGGTTCTATTGCCAGTTGGATCCTATATTATGTCGGCAAAGTTCTCAATAGCAACCGAGATACGAGACATGATACTAGCACGTTTTTGCGGGCTTTTGTTTCTCATTGGATCGATACTAGTAATATCTGCATCTACAAGCACCATTATGCTTCTTGGTCAGTTTGTGATTCGCGTTGATATGAACATGAGTTTCTAACCTGGTCAAGGCGTCGGCATCTGGACCCTGGGTACGATGTATAACCTAATTCTGAGGAACTTGCTTGTATTGGCAGTTGGCGAGAACTCGGTCGTCCTTTTTAGCTGTATCAGCACTGTCGAGATGATCGGTAACCTAGTGATAGCGCCACTAATTGCTCAGGTGTTCAAGCTCGGGCTGCAGTTGGGAGGCGTCTGGGTGACTATGCCAGTGATGATTGGCGGCGGCTTTTCCGTCCTCGCGCTTCTGTTACTTGGTGTCAGAAATGGCCAAGTGCGCTGAAAACCGATTGCGGCGATGCTTTCTTGTCATGAGTAAATATGAGTCTCGTCAATGATCCTTTGGAGATTGACTCTTCATCTCAGCCGACCTCTAACAGTGATTGGCTATGGCGCCGGTACCCGCGTCTTCATGTGCTGATACACGGCGCTTCTTTCCTGTCGCCTTTCCAAATAAACTCCTCACACTCTGATGCATGAAATGTCCTTTATTAATGGCCATTATTACACGAGCAAGGCTCCGCTTATGCCTCGCTCCGCATTTCGCGGTGCCCTCGTTCCGGCCGGCGCAGCCCCCAGCCGTGGCCTTGTTGGTCGCCACAGGGTCACTGCGCTCACCGTTACGATCAACGATGCCAAGGCCCTTTACATCGGCGGAGGGCTTTAGCAGGACAATCAATTCGCCCCCCGTATATCCTTTTTACATATAATAATCACTTATAAATTCATCATGAACAGTTATTCCATTATCAAGATCCCTTTTCTCATGACTCGCGACATATATGCCCATTCCGCCGTGGCTTAACGGTGGGGAGTCAGCCCAGCCCACAAATCCTTTTGCTACTCGGTAAGTGGTTATTTGTCGTCAGCGCCACCAAACCCTTGCAAGCTCTGACCGTCCAACCGTTGCACTATTTTTAATTTTTTAATTTGCAGGCGACAAAGGAGCGAGACCCGAAACACACCAACGACGTATTATTTGCTTCAGCTCGTCTCTCACATCTCCTATCAATCATTGCACTTATCCTCTCCCATCTCCAGTCCGCCGCGGGATTCCAGGATGCGTGCTGCTTCCCATCACCACCGTCGTCTTCTCTCCGCCGCCGCCGCCGTCGCCCCCTCGACATAAGACCATGGCCAAGCTTCTGGCCTCCGCGCTGTCATGGCTTCTGCGCAAGCGCCTGCTGCTCGTGCCGCTCGTCCTCGTCGCCGCCGGCCTCTTGCTGCTGCGACAGTCGTCGCCGGCGCTGAGTCGCGTGCACTGGCGCAGCGACTGGTCCTGGGTCGACCTGGGCTCGTCGGGCATGGCCCCGATGCGCCGCTACCGCTCCTTTGACCACGCCTCGGTCGACGTGCGCTTTCTCGCCCGCGACGACGCCCGCTGCAGCCGCGACCAGCTGTTTCTCGCCACGCGCGGCTCCGGTACCGAGCCTGGCGCCGTCATCCTCGACCACACCGGCGAGCTCGTCTGGCGCCAGCCGCGCATGGCCGCCGAGGTTCACGACTTTCGCGTGCAGGAGTACAAGGGTGAGCGGTTTCTGACGTTTTGGGCCGGCGCGCCAGACGGCGGCACAAAGCAAGGATCGTGGTACATGGTACGCTGTCCCGACGAGGCGACGCCATCTCGGCCCTACAAGCGTCACGGCGCAAGTAGTGGATCGCTGCGATTCAAAGAGCTAACTGTGTGGTAGATGGACGACACTTATACGATACGTCACAATATATCAGCGCCCGGTTTCGAATTTGGCGATATGCACGAGTTTGAGCTCACTCCCAACGGAACCGCACTCGTGACCATCTATAACTCAATCCCGGCCGACCTGTCCTCGCTCGGAGGCGCTGCCAAGGGCTATATCCTCGACGGTGTATTTCAAGAAATTGACATTGAAACTGGAAGCGTGCTATTTCAATGGCGTGCTTCCGATCACATTCCTTTAAAAACATCCAAAAAGCCCATGAAGGGGTGCAGCGACGACCCGAAAAGGGCCTTTCTAGGCTGCGGCAACAAACCCGACGCCGCATTCGACTATTACCACATCAACAGCGTGCAAAAAGACCCCAAGGGCAACTACCTCATCTCCGGCCGCCACACCTCCTCTCTCACATACATCAACGGCACGAGCGGCGAGCCCCTCTGGCACATGGGCGGCGACATGAACCAGTTCGAGACCGTCCCCCTCGGCACAAAGGTCCTCTTTGCGTGGCAGCACCACGCCCGGCTCCACGACGACGACACAATCACGCTCCTCGACAACAACGCCTACGATCCGAAAGCGCGGCGCACCGAGTCGCGCGGCCTCCGACTACAAGCCGACTTTGACAGCATGAACGTGACGATGCAGACGGCCTACACGCACCCGCAGCAAATCATGGCCTTTTCGCAGGGCAACGCCCAAGTGCTTCCCGACTCGGGCAACGTGCTCGTCGGCTGGGGCAGCAGCGCCGCCTTTACCGAGTTCTCCGCCGACGGCGAGGTGCTCTGCGACGCGCGCTTCGCGCCCGCCGCCCTCTTCTCCTTTCAGCCCCTCAGCTCGTACCGCATCTACCGCGGGCGCTGGGTCGGCAAGCCGCAGGACGCGCCGCGCGTCGCCGTCGCGGGGCGGTCCATCTACGTCAGCTGGAACGGCGCGACAGAGGTGGCTGCCTGGCGGCTCCAGGGCAAGACGACGACGACGACAACGGGCAGCGGCGGCGAGGATAATGCGTTTGAGGACGTGGTCGAGATTCCCAAGACGCACTTTGAGTCCGAGTTTGCGGCAGCGAACCTGACGAGGTCGTACAGCAAGATTCGCGTGCAGGCCATCGACGTCGGGGGCGTGACGCTGGGGACGACGGCAGAGGTCGATCCGCCCAGCCGCTGGTCGTTGCTGATTGGCGCAATTAACCTACTGCTCGTTGGGGCTGCGGCCGGTATCGTCGTCGGCTGCGTGCTGCTCGTCGTGGGTGTCATGTCGTGTAGGAGGCGATATAGCAAGACTGCGGGATACAAGCCTGTGGAAATGGATGATTTAAGTTAGACTGCATTTGTTTTTTTGTTCGGCTCAAGTCGAGCTGCGTATTTGCATTGCGGCGGAATTCTTTCTTTGTTTTTTTCTTTTGTTTTTTTTTTCTTCTTGTCTTTGCACAGCGGCTGAGCTTTGTTCCCAGTAGACATCCTATGTAAAATAAAGTAAATAGCAATCAAATCGTGACGAGATAGATTCTTACATCGTGATAGATCCCTATATACAGACAAGCAAATCTCTCGCCTAGCATTATTGCTTGATAGCTCGTCTTTTCAAGACCGCCGAGTTCTCATTTAGACAGTGAAAGTCGTGGGCGTCTAGACACGCCTCTCTGCTCAGCAGGGCCGCCGGATTCGTGCGCTCCACCATCTCCGCCTCGTAGCTATCCAGTGCCTCCTTGAGTGACGCCTCTCCCGATGAAACCTTGACCAGCGCGTTGCACAAGTTCCGGGCGTCGAGCAAACCGTGATTGGCCGCCTCCCCGCGGTACATGGTCATGGCGTGTGCGGCGTCGCCCGCGAGCGAAACACGGCCGCCGCGGTTATCCCACTGTTGGCAAGGCCAGTCCTGCAGCAAAATCTCCGCCACCTCGGCGTCATCGGGCGTCAGCTTCCGCACGACATCCCGCAGTGTGGGGTGGAACTCGGCGGCGCGGCGCTGCATGACGGCGACGCGATCGGCGTCAGACAAGGGCACCTCGTCGGCGGGCGTCTTGGCGAGCCAGGACTGGATGACCTGGAACTTGTAGGCCTCGCGGCCAGTGCCGAGCGTGCCATTGATCTCGGGGCTGTCTAGGAGCGAGATCCAGAGATAGTTGCCGGTGGACGGGTGGCACCCTTGGAAGAGCAGCGGATCGATGCGCAACAGTGGCTCAGCCTCCGCGGCGGGTAGCGTGAGGCTTGCGCCGAGCAGGCGTGCGGGCAGCTGGTAGTTCTGGTACGCATCCGGTAACAGAAACTTGCGCGTGCGGGAGCCGGATCCCTCGACGCCGACGAGCAGGCAGCCCTCAGCGGATGTGCCGTCAGAAAATGTGGCGCGGACAACGTCGCCGTCCCTAGTAGTGTCAATGGCGTCGAGGCGCTTGCCCCAGCGGACGTGCCCGGCGACGTCGCGGAGGAGCAGCTTGCGCAGCTTCTCGCGGTTCACGCGGCGGCGGTAGTTGGGCGGGATGTGAAACTTTGGCTCCAGCGTCTCGAGGTTGAGAAAGACAAAGTTGCCCGTGTCGTTGCGGCCGACGCTCGGGTCTACCTGGACGCCGTCAATGCCTTTTATCGTCTCGTCGTCGAGGAGCTCCTGCAGAAAAGGCAGCGCCCAGTGGAGGGTGATGGCCCAGCCGTGCGGGCGGGCGTCAATGTGGTCGTCGCGTTCATAAATCTCAAACGGGATGCCATGCTATCAAAAGGAAACGTCTCCAATTAGTCTTGGCGGACTGACGAGGGTGCGCGCCGAGTGCGGGTTGGAGGGGGGGAGGGGTCGTTGGTTTTATCTTCTCTTACCTTTTTGAGGCCGTGCGCCAGCGCCAGACCAACAACGCCGGCGCCGATAATGAGGACAGGCTTGTCCATGATGGGCAGATGCGGCGCGCAGGGTCTTCTTTAATACCAGATGCGACGATTTCAATCAATGCCGCATGACAAGAGGCCAAGCAGGAGCGGGAGGGGAAAAGAGAGGGGCGGGCGAACAAGAGGGATAAAGAATCGAACGAGAGAGGGGCAGGAACAGAACAAAGAACGGCGTGAACGGGTGGTGTGTAACCTGTCCCTGTACCTGTGCGGCCGCAAGACTGCACAGTGGCTTGGCCGGAGCGGGTGCGGCGTTTGGCCGCGGGGTTTGGTGGTGGCGGGCATCGGGCGGCGGGACGAGATTGAGTTTATATGGAAAAAGGGTCAAAGAACTATATTCAGACCAGATCTTGGACAAACTGAATAATTGTACAAGGTAAGAAAGTCACTGGGCTTTCCAGCCTGCACGACGAATGATTTTACCAATTGTGGTATTGCGGGCAGCTCGCCCCAGAGGTTCAAGCAAAGGCCAGCCAGAACGACGACATACCTCGCCAACAAGCTACAAAGACGCCTGCAAGGCACGTAATACCAGCAGTCAGACAAATGCAAAGAAAGGCAATGGGATGATGCCAGTCAAGGTCGCAGAAAAAGCCCAGTATATGTAACAAGGATGGTCACACTCTCCACTGCTCCGTCGCATTCAACTCGTCTGCCACATGTTTAAACTATGTACAGCAGGCGTACCTAGGCTTGGGCATGGATTCTCGGGGGCCGATGGTGGGTGTTTTAGCGGCCAAGTAGCGGCCGGTGCCGCTGTAATTAGCGGGTGAGCGCCGCAACCAGCTGCCAGCCAACCGCGGCCGTCGGGAAGTGCGCGCGGAGCGTTGTGGTAACCCGGCGCTGGGCGGGTGTCTGCTGAGACCGGCCCAAGCAGCATAAGAAAGGACTCGATGGTGGGTCGTCTTTGATAGGTACTCACTGACAGCAACGAATTGTTACTGGTGGTTATAGACAATTTTGCACCTAAACTTCCATCTATACTACCGCTTTTGCAATGTGGGCCTGCGACGGCGGAATGCCATCATGGTAACTTGCCGCCAGCAACTTTTTGCAGCTTGATTACGACGGACCTTATTTCATATATATAGCTGTCGCTGCATCAATACCATCCAAACCGCACTCTTCTACAGCTCTTCATACCCCGTTCGCCCTTTTCGACCATTTCGTACCTTTCGCCTCTCCTCCCCCTCCTCCACACCCCCCTCCCCTCCGCCCATCATGGCCGACAAGTCCCATGAACCCGTCCAGCCCATTCACCCCTCGATGGAGGGCAAGCTGGACCCCGTCTTCGTCCAGCTTTACAACGAAAACGTCGCCTATAAACCCAACGGGCCCATCGACCTGGCCGTCCTGCGCAAGCACTACTCCCAGCTTTACAGCTACGGCACCGGCCCGGCCCCCGAGGCCGCGCGCACCTACGATACCACCTTCCCTCTCGACGACGGCGCCGGCCCCGAGATTGGCCTGCGTGTCTACGAACCCGCGTCGCCGGGGCCCTGGCCCGTCCACATCGACTTCCACGGCGGCGGCTGGGGCCTCGGCGACCTCGACACTGAGGCGCACATTTGCAAGCACATCTGCCACCAGGCCAACGTGGTCGTCATTGACGTCGACTACCGCCTAGTCCCGGAGCACCCATACCCGACGCAAATCACCGACTGCTGGGCGGCCCTGCAGTACGTCCATGCGCACGGCGCCGACAAGTTCCGCATCAAGCCCGACAGCATCTCGATTGGCGGCGTGTCGGCGGGCGGCTGCATCGCGCTCGCCCTCGCGCACCTGGCGCGCGACGCCGGGCTCCCGCTGCGTCTCGTGGCCGCCGGCACGCCCGTCATCGACGACCTACCCGCCGCGGCCGCTGATTCGCCGTACGTGTCGATGCGCGAAAACGAGTTTGCGCCGACGCTCAACTGGGCGCGCCTCGCCTACTTCAACCGCTTCAAGTTCCCCGAGGACCCTGTCGCGGCAAAGGCGGCCAAGGACGAGATGGGCTGGTTCGCCAACCTACTCGACGCGGACAACTTGAGCAACCTACCAAGGACGGTGATTTACACAGCCGGCGCGGACCCGCTGCGCGACGAGGGCGAGGCGTACGCGCGCAAGCTACTGGAGCACGGCAACGAGGTAATTGTGAGGCGGTTCGTCGGCGTGCCGCATCCGTTTATGCACATGGACGGCCGCTTGAAGCAGGGACGCGAGTTTATAGACGAGACGGCACGTTACGTGCGTCTGGCCCATTGGGACTAAAAGCTAATGAGGAGCATCATAATGAACCTCGTGTAAATTCAACTCATAATGACCTGTTTTCAATATTTTTTTGCGGGCAGCTGTTGCTCATGAATTATTATAATGAAATTCGCATTATCAATAGCACAAGCAGGCTGAAGGCTTGAGACAGACATGTCGAGACGCAGTAGAATGAAACTGCCCCACCATCATGTGTCGCCTTGTCCGAGAGGCTTGCAGTAGAAGCTGCACAGAAGGTCAGCTGTGGCTGAGAAGATGCGCTCCCACGTGTTTCGGCTGCGCTAGATTTCGTCACGGATTTGGGTTATTGGCGAATGCCTGATACATGGTGTGCTTTTCTGTATTTGTCTCCTAGTGATGGCATCTGCTGTAGTTATCACATAGCAAAACCCGTGGCTGGCAAGCTGGCAACAGAAGATGGCTGGTGGGCCGTTGAAATTGGTAGTGAATTTTCTGGACACGTTTTATTCTAATCTGTATTTATTAGCAGTATTTATTGATAGCAGCTAAAAAATAGTTGGTAAAACTAATCAATATTTATCTGGTCAAACTGGTGGCCCCAGAGCAAGCCGTGCGGAGAAAAGCTGCAGGGGAGGCGGGCGCACTGTGATAGGTTGAGCGGTGTTGCAGGCGGGGCCGCGTTGCGGGGGTGCAGCCCGTGTCGAATTGACATTATCGGGTGAGCACTCGATAACAGGAAGCATTTAATTCTTTGGCTTGGTGAGAAGATCCATTTGTCGCGTGGTTACGGGGAGGCAATCCTGGGCGATATGGCGTGGGATTGATTGCAAGTGCTGGGTGAGTTTTACGAGTGAGTCTTGACTGGTCCATTTGTCGCGTGGTTATGGGAGGCAATCCCGCCAGATATGGCGTGGCCCGTAATACTGGGCGAATTTTACTGGCTGACCAGGGGTCCAGCAGAAGGCTGCGGGACCGCATCGAGCGGGATTTTTGGCATTGGTTCGCCGTCTGGAGTCTACCTGCCTACTGGTAACGCCTCGCAGCACCAGTATGCAGCCAGTCTGCAGACGAGGGGCGATGATGCCGTCAAGCAAGAGAGCCCTGACAAGCTGACGGTGCCGATGATGTGCATTTCTGCATCTGCTGCACACACACGAGCTGGAGATGCTTCTCTGATGCTTCTTTCATTCTTCTTCTTTTGCTCGTTGCCGTAATCCTCCCCAAGCCACCAGCCTCGGCGGTTTCCTATTAGAAAATACAGTGCCACACCACCATCCCGCACTGTCACCCTCGCAACTTCGCTAACCCCCAGCCCTCCCCTGTGATTCGCCATGGCTCTACGGATAGTGGTATGCCTCTAATCTGGAGTTACGGAGTAATGGCGTGCTCAATCCCCCTCGCCTCGAGAAGCAAGCCTCGCCGCTCAACGACTAAGCCTACCCAGGCCACCGGCGCCGCGAGCAAGAAAAAAAAGAAGAGGAGATCTGCACCCTTTTCGCTTCTATCCTGTCCAGTTCTCCCGTTTTTCCCACTTTCCACCGCCTAAGACGGGGTCTAGTAGGGTACGTAGGTGGATATCACAGATCACCTACAGACTTAGCCAGCCGCCCCCATCTCCCGCTGACCAAGCCCGCTCTCCAGCTCCATCACTCATCAACCCGTCTTGCCCGTCAACCCATCACTGCTTCGCCCCCAAGTCCATCCTGATGCCCTTCTTTTCCTCGTCTTTTCCTTTTTGCTCCTTCATGACCGTCTGCCCATCATCTCATTCCTAGCCACATTAACGCATATCTACCGATCTCCCGCCTGCCCGCCTGACTTCTTCCCCTCCTGCAGACAGGCCCTCGATTCCTACCCATCTCCGCGACCTCGGCTCGACCCGCCCTTCAAGACAAAGCGACCAAAAAACGTACACCCCCTCTCCCTCTGCCAAGAGACATCGACACAGAATCTCGCTTCCATCGCTCCTCTCGCTCTTTACAGCCGACGAAGCCATGGGCTCCGACAGCCGGCCTGTGTGCCATCGCTGTGCCCAGATCAAGCAGGCCTGCGACGGCAACTTGCCCTGCGCGCGATGCGTGCGCCTCAGTCTGCCCTGCATGCCCCGGGATGCCCTCGGCGCCGGCGACGGCTATCCTGGCGCCATGGGCGACATCCCCAAGGCCCGCATCCGCCGCGTCCAGACCGGCTGCCTCATGTGCAAGCGTCGCAAGAAAAAGTGCGACGAGACCAAGCCTCGCTGCGGCGACTGTCGACGCCTCTGTCTCGACTGCGCCTGGCCTGCCGAGCGCTCCAAGGACAAATCTCCGACTTTAGATGCGCGCAAGGAATCGCTTTCGGAAAAGCTCGGCGGCGACCCGACCATTATAGATATTCCTCTCCGTCAGAGCCAGAGCCCCAGCCCCAGTGCAACTAGCTCGCCGCGCTCCAACGCAAGTGCCAATAGGAGAAGCAACAGCAATGCAAGCAGCTACCACTCGGATGTCAACCCAAAATTTGCCGTCATCAAGCACGATAGCTCGACCTCGGACGCCGAGGCGCTCTCCGACAAGGTCTCCTGGGACTTGTCCACCTCGCCGCCGGCCTGGGTAGAAGCTTTCACACCCGTCAGCAACGGCAGCACCCACGACGCTTTGGATCCCAACCAGCCCACGCTCTCCGTGTATATTCCGCAGCTGCTTCCCCAACTGCAAACCACAAATGACCGCGCCTTGATGAACCATTACTCCACCATAGTCTCGTCCATTCTCTCACGAAGAAACTCCACCATCAACCCATATAATCATTACCTTTTGCCCATGGCGCAGGGCAACGACCTTGTCCTTCACTGCATTCTCGCCCTGTCGGCGAACCACTGGCGCAAGCTTCAACCGACGTTGGGTGGCCGGGGTCTCTATCACCAGGGCAAAGCGGCATCAGCACTGGCCCAGCTGCTGCCCCACGTCGACAAGCAGAGCGCAGATATTGCCCTCGTCGCAAGTTTGCTGCTCTGCATGACCGAGTTGTTTGACGGCACGAGCGAAGGATGGAAGCTGCATCTCAAGGGCGCCAAACGGCTCTTGATCACCCTCATGACTCAACAAGGCGAAATGTTGACTGGACACTACAAGTTTCTGCTGCGACTGGCTCGCTTCCTTGACTCTGCCGCCACGACATCCACCTGTCGCCCTCCTCTCATCGGTGATGAGGAAGCCGAGGCTGCCGCGCTCAACCGCCTTTCATTCAGCCCAGATGAAGACGACTCGGCCGTGTACGGCATCCCAAAGGAGCTTTTCCATCTTCTCGATCGCGTCAACACGCTTGCCGACAAGCGCAAAACGCGCGTGGACCGCGCCTCCGAGGCCGCCTTTCGCGAAGAGGCACAGCAAGTTGAGGAGCGCATCAATCACTGGTCGTACGAGTACGGCGGCATGTCGCGCGCCGTCTATTTGCTGTCACCCGGCGGCGACGACGTGCTCCACGCGGCCGTGGCCTTTGAAAACGCCGTCCGTCTGCGCCTGCACCAGGTCGTCGAGGGCTACGAGCTTACGGACCCCAAAGTCGACCAGTGCGTCGGGGCCATTCTTGACGCCGTGCAAAAGATTCGCTACGGTAGCCCGCTCGAGGCGTGCGTGCTGTTCCCGCTCGTCATGGCCGGTGGCGCATGCTCCAAATACGAGCACCGGCTGATTATTCAGGATAGGCTGCTCGTCATGGAGAGGACGTGCGGCTTTGGGTACGTGTTTAATGCGAGGGATCTGGTGGAGCGCGTGTGGTCGAGGAGAGATGACACAGCGGGGACGGGTGCGATTGTGAATTGGGCAAGGATTCGGTATGAAGAGATGCATGGGCTGGTTGTCTTTTAAAAGGGCGACTTTTTTTTTCTTTTTTTTCTTTCCAATAACGTTGATAGACTTTTCTTTTTGCATCACACGAACACTATGAGCGGCGCTGATTATATATATATATATACCAAGATACCACGGTTATACCACTTACCAATGTACCACGGATTTTACCTGTTAAGCATACCATGTTTATACCACGCACCGATTCGACTTGCTCTCCGTACCTGTGTCAACCTCGCTCTTTTCCCTCTGCCACGCGGCCACCACCTCTGCAACGTGCGCCTCCATGTCATAGCCGCATACCTCTTCAATCGTCAGCTTCCCCGGCCTATCGCTCGCACTACTCCAGCCAATCCGCTCGCTAATATCCGTCCTCGCCCGCCGACTCGCCTCCTGGACCCTCGTCGCCCTCTCCCTCCTCACCCTCTCATACAGCAGCAGCTTGTCCCGCACGCCCGCCACGACGCCGACGTACCGCTTCCCAAACAAGATGCCCAGCGCGCCCGCGTCCTCGACCGCCATGCACGCGCCCTGCGACTGGTCCGGCATCATCGGGTGCGCGGCGTCGCCGAGCAGCGTCGCCACGCCGCGCGTCCAGTGGCGGAAGGGCGCGTGGTGCTGCAGCCGCCAGATGTGCACGTCGGACGCGTTTTCAAAGAGCAGACGCAGGCGCGGGTCGAGGGTCGGAAAGGTGGCGGCGAGCTGGGCGCCGGTCGCGGCCGTGTGCCAGCTGCTGTCGGAGGAAGCCGAGGAGGCGGCGGCGGCGTTTTTCGAGGATGGGTAGAAGCAGTAGCAGCTGACGACGGAGTTGCCGGCGCACGGGCTCATGACAATCTTGTCGATGCCGTCGCCGCCCCAAAACTCAATCGCGGAATCGTCGGCAAACGCGGCCAGCCCGAGCGCGGCGAGCTTGTCGCGGGTGATGATGCAGCGGTAGCAGCACGACTCGGACGGCGTCACGTCGGGCGTCACGCCAATCTCGCTGCGCATCGCGCTGCGTATGCCATCCGCGCACACCACCACCTCATGCCTCGCCTCCTCTCCATCTTCGAACCGTACCACGCCCGTCTCCGGATCCAGCGCCGTCGCTTTCCGCCACGTCCTGAGTACCGCCGGCCGCCCCTCGCCGTCCTGCGCCACCGCCGTCTCCTTGAGCACGCGGTGCAGATCCACGCGGTGCAGGTTGTGGTAGTCGGTGCCGAAGCGCGCGCGGTAGTCGCCGAGCGGATACGTGCCGACGACGGCGCCGCTGGTCCAGTCGTGGCGGATCAGGTTGCGCAGGGTGACGGGCCGCGCGGCGGCCAGGTCGACGTCCCAGGAGGCGAGGAGGCGCGCGCCGTTGGAGGCCAGCGAGAGGGAGGCGCCGACTTCGTTGGCAAAGGCGCGGCGCTCGTAGACGGTGATGGAGTGGCCGGCGCGGCGGAGGGCGATGGCGGCGGAGAGGCCGCCGAGGCCGGCGCCGATAATGGCAATGTCATACACGGCGGGGTCCGGGGGGGACGTCATGGGTGTTTCTAGGAGGGCTTGTCTTTCTTTGTAAGCAGCGTCGAGAGAATGGAACAAGGAAAATTAAAAAAAAAAAAAAAAGGAAGTGGGAAAAAAGAAAAAGGTACGGCGTTGATGACAAGTTAGCTTTACGGGTTTTAGAGACGTTAGAAGAAGCAGGAAACAAAAAAGTCGCCGAAAACAGGAAGAAGACGCCCAGTTTGTTCTTTGCTGCTCCTTCTCGGCGAAAGGGCTTTCCGCCTCATGTAAATTCCCCCTCGTCATTGTCGGGCCCGCGGCTACCCCAACATTGCGGCGGTATTGACCGTGACTCGTTTCTTGGAAGCATGTCCATGCATGCACGGCGGGTGCGCGCAAAGCAGCAAGGCTAATTAAAACATGAAGCCATATTTAAATAGGTGCGCGTCGGTCCCCTGAGATTCTGGGTGGTTGACTCGAGCTAACTAGCTCGTTGCCTCCGATCCGCGGCGTTGTGTGTGTGTGTGTGTGTGAGAGGTTGTTGCCAAGAGCGGTCCATGCAAGCACCGCCGGCGCGGCGATGCGACGGTGGAGCAGCTCCGGCAGAAGCACCGTTGCTGTTGATCCCCCTTCTGTGGCTGTCAGCCGTGCGGCGGGGGAAGGGAGAGGGGCTGTCTTCTTTGGCTGTAGATTTTTCATTACGGCATCGCTGTCCAAACAGGACAATCTGTCATAAATAATCTCAAAAAGCTCTTTTTTACGGAGGTCGCCTTCAAAGTAATAATTGGTTGTGCTAAGCTCACGTAACCCTACGAGCGAGGACTCGATAACAAGAGCAGATATATGAGGATATGATAATCCCTATTAGGGAGTATGTGCCTAGAGCATATACTTGCAGAGTGATGGCGAGACCATCATCAGGGATACTATCGGGGATACTATGTATCGGGGCTACTATCGGGGATACTGTTAGGGATTTACCTGAAACCTCGCAATGCCTTGGCTATATCTTCAGGGCTCTACTGTGATCCGAAAGTACTCCGAGGTTATGTGTTGCCGTCTGTCGAGGTGAGACAATCGTGCGCAGCCGTCGTCTTTGCGAAAAGATGAGTGCAGTACATTGGCCGCATGTGAGTCGGGCCTGTATCGTTACTGCCCTCGTCGCAGCACAGCACAGCCCAATCAGACTGCACCTAACTTATACTATACGATAATGATATGCGACCCCTCTTCTCTTGTTCCGCAGACATGTCTCATCAGCACTAGTTCTAGCGCCATCGTCGTCGTGCCATCCCGCGGACCTGTGGCCCCAATGCGCATGCAATCCAGCATTAATACATGTCCTGAAAGGCATCGACATGAAGATAAAGGGTATCGCGCTCAATTCAGGTTGCGTGCGATGTAGGTTGTAATCGCAGTCACATATATCGCACGTGGGACTGTGTTGAAATGGGTTTTGCGTCGACTGCAGCTCTGCATTTACGCCTTTTTTTTTTTTGGCTTGTTAGCAAACAGAGCAAATTCAGGCGCTGTCCTCGGCATCAATTAACCAGAGGCATCGAGCATACAAGTAAAACGGTAGTTGAAGATGTCAAGGAACTTAGATACAGAGCAGGGGTCCTCGGCATTGCGCCGCTGGCATGCAGCCCGCTTTTATTCTTACCCATCTCCGAGAAGAAATCGGACAAGTTGCGAAAGCCGGCCTCATACACCGACCGATGGACGTTGGGGCCACGGTGAGCATTAGACTGGCGCTATTTGAGCGTACAAGATGAACTTGGTTCCGCAGATTAGAGCCAAACAATGTTACGTTGATGGCCCAGATTGGCGTCACTTGAGACATTAAGTAATGTTTCATTCTTGTGGCAGGCAGTACTTTGGCATCCGCTTTACTCAAGTTAAAGGCAGGGCTACCGACACTCTTTAACCGAGGAGCCTCGTCTCAGCGTGGATTTTCTCCAAGACTGTTGGTTGTATTTTTTTTAGCAAACGACTAATGAACACGTGTGTCCGAGGCTAGAACCAACATTTTGTTTGCCTGTTTGCTTGTTCATTCAACTCATTGGCGCCTATATAAATCGCCCGCGAGGTATTGCACAGGGCCCACGATAAATACCCGAGATCAGTGTAGCTTGGCTACAAAAAGAAAAAAAAAAAAAAAAGAAAAAAAGAAACGAAACGAAAAAGTTGCGGCATTCTAGCATTGCTATTTGTTACCAGTAGCTAGTGACGAGAAGAGCGGTAGAGTATACCTCCCACTTCATTAGGCGTCTCGTCCGAACCTGTCTGTAACTAACAAATCAAGACAATGCTGACCGAGGACCGCAAATTTACCCATCAAAAGTGCCCCTCTTTCGCAAGGGCGGAAACTTTCTACAACGGAACTATAGCTGCATCATCCTAATCATTATCAGGTCTTGCGGTAAGACGTAAGACGGCTGGAATCGATTTCAAATGAACGGGTTTCTGGACCTATGGGCTGGGTCAGAGCTAAATAGTTCTTACAACCCTACAACTCGCTTATTCTCCTCACTCTCAATTCACTACTTTACCCGATGCAGGACGTCACGGCATCTCTTCTCTAATAAGCTTCGCAACGCCCACCAACGCAGGCAAACTTGACCGTTGGTGTCGCGGGTGGAGGGCCCATCATATTGTTTTACCGCGTCGAAATTCGCAAACTCTCGTTTACGACGCCACGTTCTAGTTTATTTATTTTCCCGTTCCCCCAATGCGAGGAGATCAGCGCCCACCACACGCAAACTTGTCTCAGAGTAACTAGCCGCTGCTCGCGCCGCATTGTCCAACGCCAATACCCAGCTAGAGAGCCCCCCCCCCCCTCTCGTTGCGTGGCTTTGGTCTTTTCAAAAAAAATCACAGGCTGCCAAAGTAGTGGTGCATCGCGATTGGAGGGCCCTCATCGGAGCAGAAGTCCCACTACTTGCCAGTTCAGAGGCTTTGCGACAAGAGCGCCACGAGCCCAACGACGTGGTTGAACGACGTGGTCCGACGACTCTGGGGTTTCTGAAATCAGGCAGTTGGGAAGACAAGACGGGCCAACACAAAAAGACCTGCCACTTGCCCTTTTTTCCGCATTCCTTTCTTTTTTCTTTTTTTTTTTTTCCAATTTGTGTTTTTTTTTCTTGTTCTTTATTTGTTTCTCTATTGATCAAGCAAAAACTCGCACCAACATAAAAAAAATGGTGGCCATGGAAGATTCAAGCTGCGAGTCCAGCCAGGCGCCCCTGATTCGGTGCGACGAGGCCGATCTGCAGCGCATCTACCGAAAGATTGACTGGGTGGTGCTGCCGCTCATGTTCATGTGCTACTTTCTCGAGTTCCTCGACAAGATCCTCATCGGCTACGCCAACGTCATGGGTCTCGAGGCGGACCTGTCCCTGCGACCGGGCCAGTTCCAGTGGCTCGCGACGGCGCTGTACATTGGCATGGCGGCCGGGCAGCTGCCGCAGGGCGCGCTGATTCAGCGTTTTCCCGTCAGCCGGGTGCTCGGGGCCAACGTGTTTGTCTGGGGCGTGGCCGTGTGCTGCATGGCCGCGGCGCGAGGGTTCGCGGGCATTGCGGCGCTGCGGACGCTGCTCGGCGTGGCCGAGGCCGTCGTCGCGCCGGCCCTCATCATGGTCACGACGCAGTGGTACACGAAGCGCCAGGCCGTCCCGCGCATGGGCCTCTGGTACTGCGGCATCGGCGTCGGCCAGATTGTCGGCGGCCTCATCTCCTGGGCCGCCCAGCACGCACCCGCCACCGCGTCCTTTTCCAGCTGGCGCGTCATGTTTGCCGTCGCCGGCGCCGTCAACCTCGCAACCGGCGTCGCCGTCTTTTTCTTCCTGCCAAGTTCCCTCGAGACGGCGGCGTTTCTCAGCGAAAAGGAAAAGGATATCGTCCGGGACAGCCTGCTCCTGGACCAGGCCGGCAACGGCGCCAAGGTCTTTCACTGGTCCGGGATCCGCGAGGCGATGGGCGACTTGCAGGTCCTGCTCTTTGTGCTCTTCACTCTGGCCACCGTCATCCCGGGCGGCTTCATCACCAGCTTTTCTGCCGTCGTGATTCGGAGCTTCGACTTTAGCCCCAAGCATTCGGCCCTGCTCACCATGGTGTCGGGTGTCGTGACCATTTTCGGCACGACCGCGTCCACTGGAGCGATCTTGTACAATTTCCCCCGTTGGATGGGCATCGTGCTGCTGCTCATTCCCAGCATGCTGGGCGCCGGACTCATGTCCTTTGCCAAGGCCAAAGCGGCTGCGCTGGCCGGCGTGTACCTGGTCAACCTGGACATTGCGCCGCTCGTGTTGGTATTCAGCATGATTGGTGCCAACGTCCGAGGATATACGAAAAAGGTCTTTGTGACGGGGCTGGTGTCCTTTGCCAATGCGTGCGCCTGCATCATCGGGCCGCAGACCTTTCGCCCGCAGGACGCTCCGCAGTACATCCCGGCCAAAGTTACCGTGTTTTGCGTCACCGGAGTAGGCATTGTCATTGCGATGCTTTTGCGGATACTGTACGCTGTGCGCAATCGTAGGAATGCGGCGGCGAGAAAAGCGGCAATGGACGCGATTGCGCGAGGCGAGGCCGACGCCACAAAAGTGCTGAATGAGGAAGAAACGGATCTAAAGAACAACAAGTTTGTCTACATGTACTAGACAAAGACGGCAATGGCCTTGAAATCGAATACTTTGCAAAGCAATAGCCTCGAAGGGAGTGCAGTCGTCTTCTTCTAGCCAACTGTGTCGTAATGTCCAAGTGCATAAATCGGATTCTAAATTTAGGCTGCGGCAAGGTGCATGCGCGAGCCGCTTCCCTTGATCTACGAACGATCTAGTTGGTTAGTGATATGAGACGGTCATTCTGGGGAAAGTGGTGCCTGAACCAAACCAGGTGGAGTTGCGACTTCATTTGCGCGGCAGAGTTGCAGGCTCAAAGGAATTCAAGCATGACACATTACGATCGATCGATTCGGGACGGAAAATGTGCCGTTATCGCATGATTTTGAGACGCATCCTGGCAAATATCATGCCACTCCAAGACACGACTTCAAAGCCACTCTCAGCCGGGCCAGCCCTCAGCAGCAATGTCCGCTGGTGCCTCCAAGTGGTGAGCGCTAAATTGATAGTTTTCCGAAGCAAGCCACGAGCGGAAAATAGCCCAAACCCGCATCTGTAGTGGTCCACTGCCTCCGGGGCGGGCAGAGTCGATTCGGTCCAGAAGGCTCCGTACATGCCCTCGCCTCATAGTCATCCTACTCGTCGCAGGGTATCGGATCAGACTGTCGAGGGGAGAAGGGTACCGGCTGATAATACGATTCGCATTTCTGTGAGACTTGCATCGGCGGGTCGCATCTCGGCTGTCTTGCTATTTATTGCCACGATCTGAAAGAGAAAACTGGGGGTCCCATCTCGGATCAGAACCACTGCACCCTGCAGCATCGAGCCGGCTCGTCTGTTTTCGTTTCCGTCCAGTCACAACCAGAGTCGTAAGTTGCGACGGCTGCAGTGCTGGGCTAGTTAACTAGACGTAGTTATGTGTCGGGTGCCGTCATATCAGCGCAGCGGTCCGCGGGAGGGGGAGGGGGAGGGGGAGGAAAAGAAAATATTTACTCGTCAGCGTCACAATGGGCCAGGTTACGTCAAGGCGCAAAATCCCCTTGGGGTTGTCCATCATGTCCATCATTTCCTTTTCACGTTTGGCTCTTTTATCTGCGCCCGCGGATACGAATGACAAAGGCAGGGCGACATCCGGACGGCATGGGTGTCCCGAACCAATTACAGCACGAGAAAAAACCTTGGCTTTTTTTTTATTTTTATTTTTTTTATTTAAGCTATTGCCATGGGCTTGCCTCCTATGCGACGCCGCCGGCAAAAACCATGATTCAGGCAACTTATTCAAGCCCCACAAAAGTTGTGCCAGCGGAATACGTACAAAATCCAAGGTACCTGGTAGTTATGAATAAATATAGCTGAGCGGCGGCGCGCCCCAGCGCGGACCGCCGAGTCTGAAGACGTGAATTGAGGCGTCGTCCATGTTAACGCCATATTATTATTAGTTTCTTTGCAAAAGGTCCCCGATTTCTAGGACCTTTTGTTGGGAGTAGCCGACCGAAAAGAAATAAAGTCTGCTTCACCCTTTTGCTCTCACAGATTAGCGTTGGAGTACCGGCCTGACCAGAATTGCCTGCTTCAACGAATGTGCAGAGACACACGATAGCGACTCACGATAGCGGCATTTCAGCTACAGACATTGCCCCCAACAATTGCATTCCGCCACTTTTCAGAGTGACCGTCTTTCCTGCAAGCGCTTTTGATGGATTGATTGTGCCGGATTACACTGCGAAACCAAAAGCGTTCCTACCGCGATACGATAACGCAAACAATTCACACATCTCTCCCACCCCCCCCCCCCCCCCACGAATGCCTTCAAAAGTCGACATGCCCATTGAGGCGCCCGCCCTTGTGGCAGTCACCGGCGCCAACGGCTTCATTGCGCAGCACTGCATCGCCGCGCTTCTAGAAAAGGGCTACCGCGTAGTCGGCACCGTCCGATCCGAAGCCAAGGTCGAGGGCGTGCGGCAGGCCCACGGCGCGCACCCCAAGCTCTCCGTCGTCGTCGTCGCCGACCTGACCGACCCGGGCCAGTACCGCGCCGTGCTCGAGCCGCTGTCCCCCACCGCCGTGCTGCACCTCGCCGCGCCGTTCCACTACCGCGCCACCGACTTTGAGCGCGAGCTCATGGTGCCCGCCGTGCGCGGCGCCACCGCCGTCCTCGAGGCCTGCGCCGCCATGCGCTCCGTCAAGCGCGTCGTGCACACAAACAGCTTCGCCTGCATCTACGACGCCGCCGCCGGCCCGCAGCCCGCCAAGACGTACACGGCCCGTGACTGGAGTCCCCTGACCTACGCCGACGGCGCGGCCGCGCCCAACGCCGCCACCGCGTACCGCGCCTGCAAGACGGCCGCCGAGCGCGCCGCCTGGCGCTTCGTCGCTGACAACAGCAGCAGCCGCGGCGCCGTCGGCTTTGACCTTGTCAGCTTGTGCCCGGCCATGGTCTTTGGCCCGTTTCTGCCAAAAGCCAAGCCCCGCAGCATCGCCGACGTCAACACGAGCAACCTCATCGTCTGGGGCGTTGCCGGCGCCGAGGGCGGCCGCGACGCCGGCGCCGTGCCGCCGACAAAGGGCCCCGTCTGGGTCGACGTGCGCGACGTTGCCGACGCCCATGTCCGCGCGCTGGCCGTGCCCGAGGCCGGCGGCCGCAGGTTCCTCCTCGCGCAGGGCGTCTACTGCAACCAGGAGCTCGCCGACGTGGCGAGGACGGTGCTGCCGCCCGCGTACCAGGCCAGGATCCCGCTGGGGCGGCCGGGCGTGCGCGAGGCGGATACACATTTCGGCGTCGACGCGACAGAGACGGAGCGGGTGCTGGGCGTGTCGTGGCGAGGGCTGGACGATTGCTTACGGGATTTGCTGCCCCAGCTCTTTGAGATTGAGGCTCAGCAGAACAAGGGGTAAATTTTCTTGCACTGCTGGCGAGAGAAGGGGGGGGGGGGGGGGTGTTTGCTTAGCAAGAATTTGTCAATGCGAGAGCCTGCGAGGCGAGTGTTTTACTTGTGCATTTATATAGGCGGCGAAAAGTGCCAACTACCGCGCGATACGGAGTTTTGGAGTACTCGAGCGAATGCTCAGTTGAGTTTCATTTTTGTATTGCAAGTCGTTGTTTCACTCTTGTTTACAATATTCGGATTCGGTTCAAACACGACCAAAATTGGCTCTGTTTTGTTGCTTATATCCATGTCAATCACTTGTCGTCCAGTAGGCCGCAGTTGTGTCATGGTGACACGCGAAATACTCATATACACATGAATACCAAAAAAAAAAAAAAAAAAAAAAAAAAAGGCAGGCCTCTATTTATCCAACCTTTTCCCACTAATAAGCCATTTTTCCTCGGTTTGCGGCAACATTGCGCAGCACCAGTGACTCTGAGCCACCCACAGGGTCACTGACGGTGCATCAGACTTGGTTACGTAGCACGAGCATCAGGCTTCGCTCAGTTAAGTTAGTTAGCCTATTCTGCCCTTCTCTTCTCTACAACCACCTCAATCTTTGCATTCCAAATCTTTGAAACTGGCAATTTCAAGCAAGACTCAACAAATCTCGCGCACATCTATCAAGTTCGTCTTGCCGATTCACATTACCAATAGAGTGCAAAAGTCCATGGAGAAGCAGGCGCTTCTGGGCGCGTCTCTCGCCCCGCGACAAGAGGTCCAGCGCCGGCGACCAACATCTAGCACAGCACTCTTCATCGCAGTATTCACATTCTGGATCCTGCTATCCTGGGAATTCTCCGTCTCCTACGGGAAATCATGGCCGCGCCGCGCAGAACCGCGGCTGCGGGTATACGCCGGCGAGTCCATCAAGTGGCGGCTGTGTGGTGGTGACGTGACGGGCCACGACCTCGAATGCGGCACCGTGGACGTGCCGATGGATCAGTTCAACAGTGCAAACTCTGGCGACCAGACGTTTACGATTCCGCTCGTCCGCATGCGCGGCAAGCACGCCAGCCAGAACCTGCTCGTCAACACTGGCGGGCCCGGCGCGGGCGGAATTGGCTACGTCTACAGCGCTGGCGAGAAGCTCGGCCGGCTCCTTGGCGGAAAATATCACATTGTCGGCTTTGATGCGCGGGGACTCGGCGCCTCGACCCCCAACGTGTCATGCTACGTCGATGCAGAGTCGCAGGAAAGGCTGAGGCCGCGGCGCACAACAGATCTCATCAGGGACAGCCCCTATCTGTACGCCTGGTCGACCAACTACGTGCGCGCCTGCAGGGAGAATGCCGGCGAGCATCTAAAGTACGTGAATACTCCGCAGGTGGCCGCGGATATGAATAGCATCATCAACGCCCTTGGACAGAAAAACATGTTTTACTGGGGCATGAGCTACGGCTCATTGCTCGGCCAGGTCTACGCCACGCTCTTTCCCAAACGTTCAGAGCGCATTGCCATTGACGGCGTCCCAGATCAGTTTTCCTGGTTTGGGGATTTAATGGACGCGCAACGTTATGCTGACACTGATGCCGTCGTTGACGGCTTCTTTGAAGAGTGCGTCCGTGCGGGAGACGCCTGTCCGTTAAGTAAGTATGGCAAAACTGGTCCGGAACTCGGAGAAAACGTGACTAGTGTCATAAACTCATTGTACACAAACCCTGCCAGTGTGTATGTGAATGGTACGGTATACGGCATCGTTGATGAATTTGCCGCGCGAATCACGGGCCTCTTCCACGAGATGTATACACCCAAGCACTGGCCTGCGCTCGCCCACCGACTGGCAGATCTACAAGAGGGCAACGCAACCGGCATGTTTCTCGCCTACATCAACGACGACCCATTTGGCAATGTGCCACGGGCCAATCTTGTGGTTGAAATGAATGACGGCCAATCTGGACCGACATTCTGGCCACAGTCTCGAATGCGCTTGATGGAGAAGCTCCTCCCATACTTTGACAAGTACCGATTTGCCCTCGGTGACATGCTGGATTTTCACGTCAAGCAGCAGTGGGACATTCCCAGGACTCATTCCTACGTGCCAGAGCAAAGAGTCGAAACTGCCACTCCGCTATTGATTCTGTCAACAACCCATGACCCTGCGTGTCCCTACACTGCCGCGCAGGCCGCGCAAAAGGTGTTTGTCGGGTCGCGTCTGGTTGCGCTTGACGCCTATGGCCATGCATCCATTGCCATGCCGTCGTTGTGCGTGGCAGGATACATGCGTGCGTATTTTGATAACGGTAGTCTGCCTGAAGAGAATGTTGTATGCAAGAGTGATGGGGCATACTTTCCGGGTGGCGAAGAGAGTATAACCTCAGCCAGTGCATCGCATACTGCAGAAGAGCTAGAGATCTTGGCTGCACAAAGGGCCTTGGCGGGAATACACGCAGACGTGACATATACCAAGTGAAATTATTCCAGAAAATTATTCATCGCCCATCACATGTCCAGTGATCAGTTGTGCTTCGCCAAGCTGCGTCCGGCGTGACTCATCCCTCACCATACAAGGGTCCAGGTGCGACGGGCATATGGTGCATCACCAGGCGGTAATCCTCATTTCCAACATGTCCCAACATGGAGAAATAACAAACGAAGCCATCGTCCAATTCCTGGTCACAGTCGACAAGGTGCCGAAACCGATCCGCCAAATTGTACGTAGCGGGGAAGGCGGGGAACATCTAGTCTGGATCATCAACGATGCTTTCGTTCTTCGTGTACGGGCGGACAAGCAAGACAGCACGCTGCTGACTCGAGAAGAGGCATTATGGCAAGTGCTCAAGTCAATGGAGCCCAGCAGCTCAACGGTCATGCCGATTTGCCTTGAAATCGGCGTGTGGGATGCGGCGGTCAAGCGGCCCTTTGGCTTATATCAAAAGCTGCCCGGCGTGTCAATCGAGGCTTCCCCGTCAAGTGTCAATGCCGCGACAGAAAGCGACCTCGCACACATGCTTCTCTTTTTCCAAAAGATGCCCATTCAACGAGCACGCGCAGCAGGATTATTAGTCGACGCCGCCGAGCCTCTTGTCCTTTTCGAGCTGCGCCAGCGAGCCCGCGCCGCCTGGCAACGACTCATCAGCCGCAACAACAACGACAACAACAACAACAACGGGGGCGACCACCTCGAGAATCTGTTGCCGCGCGGTCAAGACATGGATCAAGCGCTGCACATCTCGGAAGCCGATGCCCACGCACCCTACTCGCCCGTCTTCTTGCACGCCGACCTCAAGGGCGAGCACATCTTTGTCGACCGCGACACGGGCCGCCTCACCGGCGTTATTGACTGGAGCGACGCCTGCGAGGGGGATCCGGCCGTGGACATTCGCGGCCTGGCCATCAGCGTGGGCGCGGCCGCCGCGGCGCGCATCGCTGCCGAGGTTGGCTACGGTTGTCATGTCGCGGCGCGCGGGGTTGTGATGGCCCGCTGCGACTCCCTCATTTGCTTGGACGCGATCCTGCACCAAGACGACGACTCGCCGGAATGGCTGGTGCGGGTGCAGTTGCAAAGAGCGCTGGAGCGGGTGTAAGAGTGAGGGCAGAAGTCAACCCGTGCAACAGTCCAGACTTTGGCCTGAAAAGATGAAAACATGGAAAGGTTCTGCTTGTCCTTGCTAGTTCAATGGCATTAAAGTACTTTGAATTGGTGATTTTCCAAGATCCAGCTAGCGTGCGTCCCATTTCTGGATAGGCCAGGTGATCGTTGCTGATCGGCAAGTCATCGACTGGTAACCCCGCAATGTCCGACGGCCCGAAATCGTTATAAATCAAGACATTGGTCATTTCGGAGTATGCCATCTCATCAAATCTATATCAGCCTCTTTTATTATCCAACTTACAGATCAAGACCTTTTTTTTATTAAACTGAACCGCAAACTCTTACAAAGCTCTCAAGCATGGCGTCTGCCGCAAAAACCATCGTCGCCACTGGCGTCACCTCGGGCCTCGCAAGTCCTTGACAAAAGTCCCACAGGCCAACTTCGTCATTCTAAACTTGTTCACAGGGCTTCGAGGCGCTCAAGCAGCTCCTGCAGGCTCCGCAGCCGTATCGCGTGGTGCTCGGCGCCCGCGACCCGTCCGGCATGCAGCTGTCGCTCCGCGACGTCACCTTTGAATCCGCCAACAAGATCGAGGTGCTTCCGCTGGACCTCGCCGACCTCAAAGGCACAAGGACGTTTGCTGAGGCGACCCTGGACGCCATCGGCGACGCCAAGATTGACTACCTTTTCCTCAACGCCGGCATCACGAAACCCGCGCTGGTGAACCCGCGCGGCTACCGATGGTGCGAGTCTGCCGTGGTGAACCATGTCGGTAAGGGAACACACACGTCTGTGGGCCAGAGTCGCAGACTTTTTTTTTGAAAGTGAGATTCTGTAGAAAGCTGATTTGTGCTTGCCCCAAGCTCAATTTTACCTTGTGCACCTTTTGCGCGAGAAGTTGGTGACGTCCAAGTCGCGCATCGTATTTGTGTCGTCGGGCGCCGTGACATCTGTTTCCGATCCTGGTAAGTTGTAATTCTTCGGCCAAATGGCGGGCCATGTATAGGTAATTGACCTGTGAATTTCTTTTTTCTTTTTTCAAAAAAGGCGCCGCAGAGGAGACCTTGAAATCCGGCTCTGGCGCGGCGGATTTAGGATTGTATGCCATGACAAAGTTTGTGCAGCTCCTCGGCGCGCACTGGTGGCGTCGAGAGCTCACGGGCGTCTGCGACGTTGTCGCCGTCTCTCCCGGCCTGGTCCCTGGAACTGGACTCGCTCGTGGCAGCGGCATCGAGCTGCCAGCCGGATCGCCTGACGCCAGGACCGTCCCGCAAGGTACGTACTAACCCGAAAGCATGGACAAGGAGCGCGCCCATGCTCATTTGTGCTTTGTAATTAGGTGCTCGGAGCCTGCTTGCTGCTCTCACAAGATCAGACTTTCCTCAAGACCCGGACCGCATTTTCCTAACCAGCTGGGGCGAGTGGTGGGAAAAGTCCGTCTTTGAAAAGACGCTCGACAGGCAGCTACAAGATAAATGGTCATTTTCCAAAGAGGACATTGAGAAAGAGGCAGGGATCTCGGCTTGAATATTTCAGTGGAAATTGGTCAACTGTTTGTATGTCCCGTTATTCGAATTCTCATTGTTCTTGTCATATCTGCGTATTCAGAAAATTGCCACTCCGTTCGGTGGACTGGCAACACCACCTTTGGTCTGGACTCTTGTCAGCTCTTGGAAGCCAATTCGGGCAACACGTACTCACGTAGATGGGCATGCTGCTAAAGAAGAAAGTCCACCGCTTCTTTTTCCGACATTCCTCACCCAGTCTTTTCAAATTGAACAATTCGCCAATAGGCATACCCCAGCCCGCAAGTAGCCACTCGTGGAGGGTGAAGCCGTTCTTCAAAGGCGGCCAAGCCTCCATGGCTGGCTGATCGCCGGCAATGGCCGCAAAGCCGTTATCCCAGATCCATTTGAGCGTGTCTCTGGAGCTCTCCACACCAATGGCAGTCGGGGTCAATTCTTTTGTAAAGTCACTTTTGGCCTCGGATGTCAATCTATCGTAGGACTCTGTGAAGCCAGTGCGAATGAAGAGCATGTCTCCCTGCCTAAATGCCGTGCCTTGGCTCGCCGCGACCTCATTTAGAGTCTCGGCCGTGATGGAATATGTGCTAAAGACGTCGACTTCAAGGCCCTTTTTCTCAGCCCAGGCAGCCCAATCAAGTAGCACGCCACGACCGACGATGCCTCCGGTCTCGACCCACGCTGTCGTCACAAAGCCTCTCAGTCATCGATCGGTAGCTTCAGCGCAGTTGTCCATAGACTCACCATGTGTGCCGATCCTGTCCGAGCCCAAAATCTGCTCCTGCGTCGTGCCATTGTAAAACACGCCTCCCTCTACGCCGTAGTGACGAAAGCCATCCCACTGCGTGCTCGACTGCGTGTTGAAAGTGACGACGTCGTCGTTGACGGCTCTCGGCGCCTTGGGCCGGATCTCGTGCTTGAAGGCCTGTCTGCCAAACGCCGGCGGCTGCATGCTATCCAGAGGCCAGTCCGTCGCCACGCGTGTGCCGTCAATGATTTCCTTGGCGGCGCTGGTCGTGGTGTCGGGCGTCAGCAGGTTGAGAGTGCCGAGCTCGTCATCGTCGCCGTATAAGCCCCACGCATTGCCGGGAGGTCCGTCCTTGCGGAGCGGGAGCGAGTCAAAGGACGGTCTGGCGGGCATACCTTTTTACTGTTAGGCAGAGATTTTTGGTGTATCTGAGGGTGGGAGAATAAATGACGAGGTCGGGGTTGTAAAGAAGGATCTTGTTGGTGCCGAGATGTAATTGTAAAAGAGGGGAGACCCTGGCCTCCTCAGTTATTGAGGTGTTAGTGACTTGGTTGTGATTGGCTGTGCGGGTATTGGCCAGCGCAAGCCTAGTAAACTCTGTTGTTCCCATACATACTAGTCAAGGGAACCTCAATGTTGGTTGGACTGTAACTCTTGACCATGCCATGTCATAAAATACAACATGGACTGATCGAGGCTGACGGATAAAAATAGCAGCTCATCAAGGTGAACCTAGCTCATCGGCGTTTGCTACCATCGCAACCATTGCCGAATCGGGCTTGGAACTCACCTCTGCGAGGAAATGGGTAGGAGCCCAAGAGTACATGAAAGCATTGGCAAAATATATAAAATTCATACCTACGCGGAAGAGGGCATGTCAGAAAACACTCCCCTCCCGCGTAGGTAAGCCCTTCACTTTGAGAAAAATCAGGAATCAAAAACTTTGCACATGAGCTACGAGCCTGTCTGTTCTCTTTTCTCCCGTCGCATCGGAGTTGGGTTCAAGTAGACTTTTCTGGTAGATATCAGATAGAACAGCATACAACGTCAACCGCAAGGTGCTAATGAATTGTCATTCCAATGAATTGGGCATGCCTCCTCTCACACGCATGACAAGACAAAACAACAAACGAATGGGGTAAACAGCCAGTTGACCAACAGCCGGTCGGCCGCCCACCAAGACGTCGTCGTTTGCACCTGCTGAGAACATGGCTTTCGCATCTGAAGCGACTCCGCGGCCCTGCAAACCGCCTCTCCCTCCCCCCTCACAAGTTTTGCATCTTTCATGTTGTCATGTTATCTTTCCTTTGCATCCGTTGCGCCCACACTCGTTTTACAGTTTTGGTGAGTTGCTCTGCTGGTGATGCGCATATAAAGATTGTTCCTGCTAACAAGATATCTACTTTACCTAGACTTGCGCTTTCAATCGATTCTCCCCGTCACAACGACATCTGTCGAATCTATATTAGAAGAGGAAACATGGCCGACCGCACCAAGAGCAAAGACTCGCTCGTCATTCTCTCTCCCCGTCCAATGCCACCTGATTCTCCCGCCATTGCCTCGATTGAGTCCTTTGCTCCTCATGAGCCACACTACATCGGGGTCCCGGATAGCGGCCGTCGCGCCTGGCTGGTTGTCATTAGTGGCTTCATCAACTTTACGGCCTCTTTTGGTGCGTTTGACGTGACGCGGCTTGTATAACGCCCATCTAATACATTGAAAAGGCCTCATCAACTCTTTTGGTACCTTCCAATCCGAATATGAGAACTCCCTACGCTTGCCTGCTTCAACCGCCACTTGGATTGGCAGCGCCCAGGTGCGAACACCGACGGTCCTCACCAAGCGTAAACTGACACTTTGTAGATGTTTGTTCTTTTCCTCAGTGGTTCTTTTATTGGCCCTGCTTTCGATAAATGGGGTGCTCGTAAGCTTATGCTTTCTGGAACTTTTCTTTGCCTGGCCGCCTTCATCGCCTGCAGCTTTGCAACGGAGTTTTATCAGCTGCTTCTCGCCCAAGGATTACTATTCGGCCTCGGCTGTGCACTATTGTGAGCAGTCAAACGCTCAACTCGTTATCATAGATTATCATAGACCTAACATACTAGATTCTATCCCACTACAAGTGCCGTCTCGGAATGGTTCGACAAGAAACGCGGTGTTGCTCTCGGCCTTGTCGTCTCTGGAGCCTCCGCTGGTGGGATTCTTTGGCCCATGGTCTTGAACAAACTGTTTCTTCAGATTGGCACTGCCTCGACTCATCGTGTTGCTGCGGCAATCGCCGTTCCTTTGATGCTCCTTTCCTGCGTCTTCGTCAGAGAACGTAAAGATATTGCCGGACATGACACAGCTGGGAAAGGGATTAATGCTTCGCAGACGTCCATTTCCAAGGCAATTTGGGATGTGCGCTTCCTGGGACTAAGTACCGCACTACTTTTCGTCGACTGTGGAATGATGGTTCCCTTCTCCTACTTGCCCCAGTACGCACAAGATCATGACATAAATGGTACCATGGCAAACAACTTGCTTGCCATCTCCTACGCCGCTTCGCTGGTCGGCCGCATCTTCACGGGATGGGTTGCAGACCACATTGGCAGGTACGCTATATCAAGCATAACCAAATCTTGAAGCTAACTTGCAAAGGTTCAACATCCTACTATTGGTTTCCACCCTGACTAGTGTTGCCACCTTGTGTTTTGCTTGGGCTGCGACGCTACCCACACTCGTTGTCGTTTCACTCTTGTTCGGGTTTTCCTCTGGCGGCATTGTGCCTCTGGGCTCTGCTCTAGTGGCGCAGACAACGCCAGATATGGGCTACATTGGACTTCGCATCGGGGCCATGATGGCTATTTGCTCAGTGGGCACCCTTGCTGGTGGCCCAGCCGCAGGAGCCATCAAGGACGCGACGCATGACTGGACTAACTTATTTATTTTTTGTGCTTCTGTTACTATGATGGGCATTTTTATGCTGCTTCCACTCAGAATTATCTGTTCGAAGCGCATTGTATTCTAGCAGAGGTGCTGTGATAAGCATTTATGCTGCTTCCTCTCAGAATTATCTGTTCGAAGCGCATTGTAATCTAGCAGTCGGTGAGAGCGAGGACGAAGGGCTCGCGGGCGACTTGGTCTCGTGAGAGAAGTTGGGGGAGTGTGAGCCCGCATGGCCAAATCGGGGCACACTGTAACTCGCAAGGAATGTATTTTTATCAGGGTTGGAAAAGAAATAACGGACTAACGTTAGTGTGACTAACCAGTAGGTAACCAGTAAACGCCCTACTTTTTGAGTAAGTTGGTTTACTTATACTCCTTGATTATTTATAAATTAACTATATAATAAGAATATTGCTAGGGACATGGGACTAGTTTGCTAGGCACATAGGTGCATGTGACATGTGCGGTACCTAATTTTATTTAGTAATAAGTCAGACATGAGTAGAAGTATCTATTGAATGACGGCTGCATTTAGCTGCCGCCGCCGCCGGGCCTCCCGACTTAACATTCACGGATTCGCTTAGAAAACGCCTTTTCGCCATTTCTAAGGAAGGTATACGTAAAGGCCAGACAAAGGGTTCTTCTACGGCCATAGAAGCTATGGAAGCCGTTAATTACTTACGGTAGCGGCGGCGGAGTAGTTAGAGGAGGAAAAAAGAAAGAAAGTACTAAAGTGAACCTATAATTATGTAAGTAGAAAAAGCTGCTAATACTGCCCTTTTAGGAATAATGATTTTGCATCTAACTACACACGAACGGGCGAACTGAGTTTTGGCCGCAACTCACCTGTCCTGCTGCTTCCTATCTTTAAGTATATGAACTGTTGGTCGCGCTGAAGCTCGTCCACTCTGTTCACGCCAACTCAGAGCCTGCCGCGCAAAAGTGAGCTTGAAAGCCATGCTAAAAAATTTGGCAACCAGTTTTTCTCCTTTTTTTCCACCGAATTTCTAGAATAATCTGTGCGTCGTCCATTGTTCACCTCGCGCCTGTGGCTGCCGGGTGATATCATTATGTGGAGATGACTTCTTGGGCCTCCACCAGATCTCCAGATTATACCCACGGAGGAGACGCTCCGGGTGTAACTTGTGCGAATCTGGCAACTGTCAAACGGTTCTCCGATTCACACTGCGTGGGCACTCTATACGTCAAAATGATGATTTCATCAAGTGGGCGTCAGAATCTGACGTCAGTCACGTTCGAACAGCAGATTTGTACATTAGTATAAGAGCGATTCTGGTCCCCCCCCTCCCACGACCATCTAGTTATCCAGCATCAAGCTTTTTCTATTGACATCACCCCCACACAACATTCAATAGTACGTTGCATCGTCTGTTTCCATCTCCCGCAGTCACTGAACGCCGCAACCAGCACAAATTCCCGTTCACCATGCCCGAATCCAAGTCTGAGCAAATCGACCGCGTCAAGGCCAACCTGCCTCTGCCAGAAGACCCCCCGCGCGCATCCGACTTCAACTCGGCCGACGCGCGCACCACCAACGTCGGCAGCGGCCGCACGGAAGCCCACCTGGGCACCGAGGACGCTTCGACGGCGGGCCTTCGCGGACCTAACACCAAGAGGAGCGAGAATGTCGACATGTCCAACATTGGCAGACAGGGTGTCGAGGGGTTGTCGCATCCGCCCAAGGACGCGGCGTCGAAATGATGCTATCTACTAAAAAGACCCAGCGTTGAATTGGATTCTGGGGGGATAAAATTTGTAAAATAGGGCATCTGGCTTTTGACTTTCTCTAAAAATATTTTACAGTATTCGAGACTTATTTCTCGGTGACTGGTCAAGCAAGTGAATGGTTTTGTAAAGTGAGCTTCTTGTTAGTTAATGCCTTGCATGCGACTGGCTGGCTTCAGCCATTCACTTCCCCACATTCTCCAAGCTCTCAAACCTCCACCCTCCTAAAAAGAAAAAAAAAAGGGCTTCCCTGCCAACCTACAAACCATCCCTCTTCCAACCTTTCCACCGCCCCTTCATATCTTTTCCTCGACGCGCTCCAGCTTTCCTCCTCGCATCTCCCTGCCCCGTTCGAGGCGGCAAGTCCATGATACCCCTTTTCCGCCGCGCCTTCACCACCACCGCCGCCCGCACCATGGCCGAATCGGCCCCCAAGCGCATCAAGACTGACGGCGCCGCCGCCGCCGCCGCCGCCGGCGTCCTCATCGGCACCCACAGCGGCCACTTCCACGCCGACGAGGCCCTTGCCGTGCACATGCTGCGCCAGCTGCCCGCCTACGCCGACGCCTCCCTTGTGCGCACCCGCGACCCCGCCGTCCTCGCGACCTGCCACACCGTCGTCGACGTCGGCGGCGAGTACGACGCCGCCCGCCACCGCTACGACCACCACCAGCGCGGCTTCGACGCCACCTTTCCCGGCCGCCCTACCAAGCTCTCCTCCGCCGGCCTGGTCTTTCTCCATTTCGGCCGCGCCATCATTGCCCGTCGCCTTGCCGCCCTCGAGAACAAAAGAAGCAACACCGCTGCTGCTGCTGCTGCTGCTGTTGAACCAAAGCCCGAGGACAGCCCGCACATTGCTCTGCTGCACGACAAAATCTACGAGAGCTTCGTCGAGGCCCTCGACGCCCACGACAACGGCATCGCCGTGTATGACCCGCAGGCCCTCGCCGCCGCCGGCCTCACCAAGCGCTTCTCCGACGGCGGCTTCGGCCTCGGCGCGCTCGTCGGCCGCCTCAACCCCAACTGGAACGACCCGCCCGCCGCCTCCGCCGCCGAGGCCCAGTCCCGCGAGGACGCGCGCTTCGCCGCCGCCAGCGCGCGCATCGGCGAGGAATTCGACCGCGAGGTCGACTACTACGCGTCCGCGTGGTTGCCCGCCCGCGCCGTGGTCCAGGCCGCCTTTTCTCAACGCGCCGCCCACGACGCCGACGGCCGCGTCCTCGTCCTCGAGGGCCAGAGCGTCCCCTGGAAGGACCACCTCTACACGCTCGAGCAGGAAGAGGGCCACAGCTCCGTGCTGTACGTGCTGTACCAGGAAAAGCCCGAGCCCGGCGCCAAGTGGCGCGTTCAGTGCGTGCCCGAGTCCAAGGACTCGTTTGTCAGCCGCAAGCCCCTGCCCGAGGCCTGGCGCGGGTTCAGAGATGCGGAGCTGGATGACATCACCGGCATCGAGGGCTGCGTGTTTGTGCACGCCGCCGGCTTCATCGGCGGGAATGCGACATTTGAGGGTGCCAAGGCCATGGTCGCAAAGGCTCTTGCCGCGTAAGAATGGGAATTCATAGTTTTACGAACTGGTGTTGGGTATTGGTTTAGGATTTTATGATCTGGGAATTGGACGTCAAGAAGAAGAACAAAAGTCCTGCAATAGGAACAGGCATTTTCACCCTTTGGGAAACGATATCATTGTTCAACTACAACTAAACAAAGCATCGACGAAAAAATGCAGAGTATCCGATTCTTTCCACAGGCGACCGATTTGGCTTCTTGCGCAATCAACCTGCCATCGTTTCCTCTTACACGAATCTCTCCTTTATTCGTTTCATTTTCCGTGTTGCTTTTTTTCTTCTCATTTCCCAACCATGAAGCCAGCCAGAAGTCGCCCAGATACTTGCAAGAGGTGCGGTAGATGAAATGGCGACAGAAAAGATATCCTTGCATCTGACAAAAGAAATAATAAATCAAAAGACCCCCAACAACGAAAGTTTGCTCCAAAAAATGAGCTGCTGTTTGAAGCACGCACTCGAATTGCTTGCCAGATGAACCTCGAAAAAACGCCGACATGTTGCAAAACAAAGAGAAAAGCTTGGTGAATAACATGTAGAAAGAGAAGTGAATGTGAAGGGTCGTCAAGAAGTCGGATCCTGAATAAAGAATGAGGTCTTGGTCGAAAAAAGACCATCATTCCTATACCATGTTCCAAGGTCCTTTATGAACAGCTTGAAAAGGCGAGTTTACGCTAGAAGAGCGAAGCTGAGGAAGAGCTCCGGCTTCTTGAGGAATGAGACCAAGGTTAACAAGCGGCCGCATCAGAAAGAGAAGCTGAGCCCTTATCTGCGGATTGGGATGCCAGCACCACCAGCCCCGGCGGACTCTGCCTTGTTCTGCTCGGCGGCGTCGTCGGTCTCGCTCGCCGACGTCTCGCGGTGCAGGAAGCTACTCTCCTTGACGGGGCTTCCGGCCTGGAGGCCCTGAGGCACGGAATTGGCGGCAGCTTGGAGGTTGGCGGCGGCGGTGCCCGCGGGCGCGCTCGCGCCGCCGAAGCCGAGGTGCTTGGGTATGGCGCTGCCGCTGCCGCCGTTGGCGCCAGAGTTGACGGGCGAGGAGAGGTGGGGGATGTTCTCGGGAACGGGGTGTTCGGAGCCGACGGCTCCCGTGTCGACGCTGTCGCCCTTGCCGGCCTTGGACATGGCGTAGTCACCCGAGTCAAAGTACCTGCGATCCTTGAGGTGCTTGGCAAAATGGTCGGATCGCGAGGGGAGCTTGCCGTAGAGTCGGAAGAGGCGCTGCTCCTCGGGGGAAAGCGACTGCGTAGCAAAAGCAAGTTAATAACAATGTCAAAGGAATGTAATTCGAGTCGGTGATGCTATGGATGATTTGAGGTGATTGTCGAGTATTCGTCACACGAGGTGGTCATCGGTGGGGAGAGAGCCGGGCGGTGCTAACAAACACATATTCTTACCTTGACGTCAATCTTATTCTTTTGGAGAAGGGGGTTCATGGCGGCGGTTCGATATGTAGGTCTTTTTGTAACGGGAACAAGGAACCTAAGGTCACAGTTGTTGCTGGGGAAATGCTGGGTAGCCAGGCAAGTTTGCCGCAGTGATGTACTAAGAGAGAAAAAAGTCGCTGTCGCAGAAAGCGGGGTCGTGGCGCTGCGTCACCGACAAGACGAGCGGCGATTTCTTTGAAGTCGGAGCTTCTCGAGCGCGGCGATGGAGAGGACGTGGAGAAATCGGAGAGATAGACGATGAGGAAGTTAGGAGGGAGGAATGGGTGACAGGTGGTGACGAGCGATGGATGAGAGAGAAGCGGGAGAGCCAGGCGTCGGCACAAAGCTTGGCGTAGGAGGGGGGGCGCTAGTGGCCTTTAGGCGAGCTTTAGGTAAAGTACTAATAGTACACGTGCCACCCACCCTCTTCCCATGTTTACGTATTTACCCTATTAATATGAATGAGATTTTTATTATCTTATAATTAGGTATAGCATATATTTGACCTAGCTTCTTATTATAACGATACTTTATATCTTTACTTTGAACCTAAAAGTAAATAAACTTGTTATCAGGGTATCAAAATAAGGTCTTCTGAAATCATAACGCTAAAGGGAAAAGAAATGCCGATATACCCTCTTAACTTACCTCTAACTCATTGAAACTGTAGCACGGCATGATAAAACGAAAAACATTGCTGGCCACCGCTCTTTACTAGTATAACCAGCCCCCCGTTATGACGACGCGCAACCTTCTCGACGGCCCTATTACGCTCTCCGGTGCCACGGCACGGAGCAGCAACATCTTGCACTCTTTACGCTATCCATACCTCAAAAGTGTTTTTTACGCGCGCATCGAGAGTCACCGGGCTTTGCTCACCGAAGTCATCGCGCACCGTCGCGCCATTTGCCGTCGACATCTCGTCGCAGAAGTGGTGGCGCCACGGGTCATTCAATCTATGCCTTCCAGGGAGCGTGCTACAACCAGTGCCGGCTGGTGTTCCAAAATATTTTTTCATCCGTTTCCCCCTGCCGTACCGCGTAGGCGAGACGACCAGGCCCGGCAATGCAGATGAGAAGCTCGCTTGTGAGGCGGCCATGAACGCCTGGCTGGAGGAGAATTGTCCTACGGTGCCAATTCCGCGGCTTTATGGCTTTGGCCTATCGACCAACCTAAGGGTACCTTAACTCGGCGTATATTTCGGCTTGCTTGCTGATTTTCTGTCTAGTACACCAATTGCGACCTATTACCACGGTGGTCGCGTTGGTTCCAGCATATCCGGCGTTCTCTCCTGTCCACGCTTGGCTTCCAAACGCCAACGCGCTACGTCAGTCATATATCTCCCCGCTTTGCCGCACTCGACATAGGCTATTTAATTATCGAGATGATTACACAAGACAAAGGCGAAATGCTCTCTGAATCGTGGGAGGAGTACCACACTGACGCCCGACGGATGGAAACCCTACAACGCGGCCTCGTTAAGATCATGCTAACCTTGGCTAGCATTGAGCTGCCCCGTATTGGCTCGTTTCGACTGACCACCACGGCTACCTACGCTTATTAGACAACCGACCACTCAGTGTGCCAACAATTATGCATGAAAACGAAGACGTACCGCTCGACCTACCCCAGCAAACCACCTTTTCCACATCCGCAGAGCTCGTCCTATCTCACTTGGATGCTTTTGATAGACGTCTTATGAACCAGCCCAACGCCATCGTTAGTGAGGAATATGCTTGGTACCAAATGACTAGCCTCGGCGGCGCCAGGCTCACGCTCCCTCAACTCCTCTCACGAGACCTCGCCCGCGGGCCCTTCGTCCTCGCTCTCACCGATCTAAGCCGTAGTAACGTCTTTGTCGACGCCGACTGGAACATCACGCGCATCATCGATCTTGAGTTTGCGTGCGCCTGGCCGGTGGAATTCTGGCAGAGGCCGCACTGGCTCGACGCAGATTTCATTGACCAGATTGACTATGATAAACTCGCGGCTCGCCATAGGCTGTTCATAAGTCTCATAAAAGAAGAGGAGAAGCACGGCCGCTACAGAGGGGAGAAAAACCCTCTCTCGAGCATTATGCAGACAGCCTGGGAGAGGGGCACGTTTTGGAGTAGTCTGGCGTTGCGCGATCCAGTGGCCTTTACGACTGTTTTTTATCAGCATATATTACCACGCTACTTTCACTTTCCTGAAAATGAGCTAATGACGGAAATTATTTCGCGTTCTGTTCGCGTTTCTGGTGTCCAAATATACCAGCTATCATTGAGCGCAAGCAAGAGGAAAGAAAGGCGTATCTGGACAGACTCAAAAAAGAACTCACTCCCGCCTGAGATGTCCAACCCAGGATGCAAACATTTCGTCCCCCTTTTTCAGCCTGTCGTGTTTGTTTTTGGTCAATCAATAAGTATTATACATGAAATATTTAAATATTATATTATTATTATTATTATTATTATTATTATAACTAGTACTTGGAGATTTTTATATTTTATAAGTTAGTTTTTTAGATATTATTACATGAATACTTTTAGTTACATCACGGTTTTAGTCGGGAGTACCCTTTTTATAAGGGTGCCTGGTGCCTCTAAGTATATTAGCCTCGCAGAGGCGGACGGGTCAGTAACTACTAAGAGGCGGGCACGAGTAAAGGGTGTGGTAGTTGCTCTACCGGCTACTGCGATATCGCGAGCGGGGTATGCATGTATCGAGGTCTATATCCTCAGCGAAAGTTGCCAAAGTCCGCCCTTCTCTGTCCAACCAGCAATGGCAGCACGAGATGAGAAGACGTCAGAGGAGACGCGCAAATAGCAGGGAACAGGGGCAAAGAGTATGACGGGCATTGACGGCAGGGTTTGTTGGAAGACGCATGCATAATATTGGTCTCTTGTCTGAGTCAATTGTCTCTCTTCACTCTTCAGGTGCCCCGCCGCATAAACAAGTAATACCTACCAGTCACTTGTGTCACTGTATGGAAATTTGCGTGGGATTACATGCAATATCCTTATATAATAGGGATATAGCCGCCTTGGCTTCATAAAGCAATTGCAGCGACGAGGACAGCAGCTCATCTTCATCCCCTCAATTCAGTGCTGGTACAAGCTGCTCGTGCACTCGCCGCTGGCTCGGCTCGTTGCTTCAACCGCCGGCCACTGACTTGCGCCTCACCTCATGTCGATGTGCACCGTTGGTCCAACTTCAGCATCCCACATGTCGACCGAGCTCATGACAGCTGGGCGCCATTGCATTTCAGGTCCTCGATAATTTCTTCTGCTTACGTATGGCGGCTGCTGCCCCGGAAGTCAGCTAGGGCGGCGGCGCAGCTGAACTAGTTACGCCCTCGGTACGAAGTACCGTGTAAGCACGCAACAACCCTGCCTTGCAGCCTGCATTTGTAAAGCACAAAGCAAAAAAAAGGTCCGCAGAGTCGTCAGCGTGCTGCGCCCTCGACGATCCGAAGCGCACAGGTACAGGTCCGCAGGTCTGGCATCTCGCTCTTCTTCTAGGCGCCCGACAGGCCGATATCCATTGTCGTCGCCGCTACAGTTTGAAAGTCGGCGCTGGTGTTCGTTGGCCCGGTCACATGATGTCCTGCTCAAACTGTCGTCGCTAGTTTTTCTCTGCGAAACCTTAATCTCCATGTCGGCCCATCAGTTGGAATATGGTAAAGAGAAGTCTCGGCTAGATGTGTTCCTCACTTTCCGCTGCATGGTGGATGAAACACCCTGTCTGGAAAAAAGAGACATGTAGCCAGAATCCGTGGGTTTATTTCCCGCGTCATTGGATTTCTAAGCATCGTACGAAGTTAGAGAAGAAAAAAAAAAAGTGTCCGCTCTTATTTGGAGGGGGCCTGGGCCATCGCCCCCACCACTTTCTCGCTGCAAATTTGAGCTCGCTCAGCTGCAAAAAAATAGCTGGTGTCTTGGATGTGTCTTTCTCGAGAGCCTTTTCAGTCTTCATTGACCTTGTCTCGTCTTGTAAACAAGGGATTGGTGCGCTGGCTATTGGAAGCATAAACAAAGTCGTCGACAATGATTGTTTGAAAAGTGTTGAAGAAAACAAACAACCTGCCAACGGCCAAGCGCGCCAATCAATCCATCATTGTCGCCGGCCCGTCGCCAGCTGCCCACCAAAACCCGTTGCCGCCTGCACCAGACGGCCGGCCCGGGCATATTCAAAAATCGTCCATCTCCGCCCACCACAGCCTTTTGTCCTTAGCCTCTGCTTCTGCAAATTTCCGACCTTGCAGTCGCGTTAGCTTTAATGTGATTGGGCTGCGGCGCCGTTTTTCATTCATTTTCTTCTACAACTGGTACGTCGTGCCTCGATCCGTCACACTGCTGCAGCCGGACCTGTCCACCACAGGTTGCGTCATATATACGGCCGGTTGCGTTTAGCTTTGCCTGCCCTACCGCCTCTCTGCGTTCTCCAACCTCACTCGGTTCTCCTCTATCGCCATAATGGGCTTACTGTAAGTTTCCATACTATTGATTCGATTTTCCTCTTTGACGTCACACTGCTTCAGTCTGTTTACTGACTCTCCGAGACAGTGCGCTGGGAACGGCGCTCGAGTGGCCCGAGGCCAAGAAACGCGCTGATCAGGTCCGCGAATGGGGCATTAAGGTACAGTAGCACCTGCTTCACCCCTTCACTTTCATAACTGACACGACTGGTAGCAATTGCTTGAAATCTGGAACAAGGCCAAGGGCAAGGAACGCGATGCCTTGCTCTGGGGAGATGAGGTAAGCCATCAGCGCAAAGCTCAACACATGAGCAACCAGCAAACTGACCATCTTACAGGTCGAATACCTAGTTGTCAACTACACCAAAGACAATGAAAAGGTCTATCTATCTCTTCGCCAGGCCGAGATCCTCAAAGCCCTCGCTGCAGACAAGGATCTCGCCAAAAATGGTGGATGTGTGCCAGAGCTGCAAGACACGGACAGTAAAAGGTACGACTGGCCTATGTTCTTTGATGCGAGTCTTCTAAGGCTAACAGCTTCCTTTCAATCAGCACGCTGCCTGTTTTTCACCCAGAATTTGGCCGCTTCATGCTCGAAGCCACCCCGGGCAAGCCATGGGGCATTGGCTTCAAAGAGCTTCTCGGCGTCGAGCCTGACATGAAGCTGCGTCGGAAAATCGCCAAGGAGCACATGCTTGCTTCCGAATACCCCATCACACTCACTACCTATCCCCGTATTGGGGCTCCCGGGCAATTCACTGACCCCTACTACCCTCCCTCTGGCGACAGGCTGCGGTCCCAGTTTGTTCCCGACGAGATCGCCAATCCCCATATCCGTTTCCCCACGCTGGCCGCCAATATTCGCTCCCGAAGAGGCCGCAAAGTTCAAGTCAATGTGCCCATCTTTCATGACAAGAATACGCCCAACCCCTGGAAGGATCCCACTGTCGATTATGACCTGCATAAGTTCCCGGAGGATGACGACGTGCGCAACGGCGCCGCCCCGGACAACTTTATCCACATGGACGCCATGGCCTTTGGTATGGGCAGCTGCTGCCTGCAAATTACATTCCAGGCCAAGAATATTAACGAGGGCCGTACTCTATACGATCAACTAAGCCCATTAGGCCCCATCATGCTTGCTTTGACGGCAGCAACACCCATATATAAGGGTTTTCTCGCGGGCACCGACGTGAGATGGAATCAGATCAGCAGAGCTGTCGATTGCAGAACACCTGAGGAGCTGGGAGAAAAGCCGCTCAAGAATGACCGCTGGAGGATTCCCAAGTCACGATACGCTTCAAATTCAACTTACATTTCTCTGGATCACAGACTACGGCAAGAGTACATGGATCCGGATCTCGTAATCGACCCCAAGATCAAAGCAGAGCTTATCGATGGTGGCATGGACGACCGCTTAGCCACGCACTTTGCTCACTTGTTCATACGCGACCCCATTGTCATTTTCGAGGAGGATCTGCAGGAGCTTGACCTCACCAAGACTGATCACTTTGAGAACATTCAATCTACCAACTGGCAGCACATGCGCTTCAAGCCCCCGCCCGCAGAGAACAACATTGGATGGCGCGTCGAGTTTCGTTCAATGGAGATACAAGTTACCGACTTCGAGAACGCCGCCTTTTCCGTCTTCATGGTGCTCCTCACCCGTGCCATCCTCTCGTTTGATCTCAACTTTTACATTCCCATCAAAAAAGTCGACGAGAACATGGAGCGCGCACACAACCTCGACGCCGTCCTACGGGACAAGTTTTACTTCCGTAAAAATGTATTTCCCAGTCGGCCGTCGCGCGCCAACACCGTCTTCGGCGACGACAACAACACCAACACCAACAGCAGCCGCCCAGGCTCGCGCTACCCCAGCCGCCCGAGCTCCCCCGGCGACGGCCCCGTGGACCTCGAGTACGCCGAGATGAGTATCGACGAAATCATCAACGGCTCCGCCGACGGTGCATTCCCCGGTCTGGTGCCCATTGTCGAGAGCTACCTCGACAGCGTCAACGTCGACGTCGAGACACGATGCGAGCTCGCCACCTACCTGAGCCTCATCAGCAAGCGCGCCAGCGGCGAGCTCGACACAGCCGCCCGCTGGATCCGCAACTTTGTCGCCGCCCACCCGGCCTACCGTCAGGACAGCGTCGTCGGCGACGACATCAACCACGACCTCATTGGCGCCGTCATTGAACTCTGCGAGCGCGAGGCCGCCGGTCGCGACTTTGCCGGGCTCGGCATACCGGGCCTTCCCAGGCTCCTGGGCAAGTTTCGCGGCGGGTGCGGCTCCGAGGCGGAGGAGAATAATGAGGTGAATGGCGAGGTGAATGGTGCTGCGCCGGTGGGGGATGAGGCAGTGATTCCGTCGACGGAAGCTGAGTCGCCGGTAAAGAAGCGGAGACTAGCTTGAAGAAACAAGGAAAACCGAAGAACTCGTTTAGAGCGGTTGACATTTCGACGGATGCGGATTCCCTTCTAATTTCATCCATGTTATTGACACCTTCCTCTAGTTTGGGTCTCGTGGGGCAATGCACTTCACATTACATACTGCATAAGTAGTATGCACAACGGTGTAAATCATAAAGCAGTGTTTTTCTGGATAACTACATAAAATTCCAACATGGCTTTCTCATGACCGCACAGTGTCTGAATTCGACTGTATTCTAATCAGAAGAAAGGATGCTAAACTCGGGCCGACAGGGTAGTTCAACGGTTACGCGATGGTGATGTCAAGAGTTGGTGGGGCGGAGCACGCAACTGCCAGGCACCAGCTTAGGCTACTGTGCTGTGGTGACGGACGGCGGGCAACTTGCCATCTAGGTACAGACACCATCTATCTTGGGTCCAATCACCAAGACAGAATCTCATCTCCTACATCGTTCTGCGCCTCGCGAAAAGGACATGACGCGAATTTCGGTCTATTCTGCGGCCTTGGTTGCCTTTGTGGCTTGTACGTATGCCCCAGGAGTACACATCGCGATGCCGCGATACACATCCCCTTCTACAGCGTAGCAACCCGCTAACCTTGTCGAATGATCAACAGCCGCCGCCATGGTTGTCGCCTCCATCGCCATGCCCAACTGGATCGACTACGCGGTGACGACGGCCAAGGGCGACACCATCCGCAAAACCATCGGCCTGCACCGGACCTGCTCGACGCTCGACGGCTACCGCTGCGGCCCGTTCCCGACCCGGGCGCTCTGCCAGTCGGACCAGCGCTACTTTTGCACCTTGTGGCGCAGTACCGGCTGGCTGGCATCATTTTCCGTCGTCCTTGGCCTCGCGGGCTTCGTGGCGTTTGGCGCCACCCTCGGCGGCGGCAAGTACAAGCGCGAGAGCGGCTGGCCGTTTGTTGCGGGCCTGATCGCGGTATTTGCGGCGGTGCAGCTGGTTGTGATTTCCGTCGTGGTGAGTTGAGCTGTTCCGTGGTCCCCCAGCTTGTGTTTTGAAACGTGGGGGCAGGGTTTTGGCTAACGAGATCGGGACGGGCAGGCATATTTGTTCGACCACGATGATCAATTCTCGATTCCAGGATGGCGCATTGGCACCTCGTGGTACTTGGCGCTAGCTAGTGCGCTGCTGGGCATCATCACGGTGGTGGGCTTGGTGTTGAGTGCGTACTTGCTGCCTTCAGAGGACGGCTACGAGTTCCTGGATGAACCCGCAGATGCATGATTCCAACGGCGATCGTGGAGGTACTATTACTTACGACTATTTGGCGGCTGTATATCACGGAAATCGGAGTTGGCAGGCTTTAATGATACATCTCTGGTAGATGAGATTGGCACATCAGGGCGTGGCTGGAAATACAACGGCGAATGGGTGGCTTGAACAAGGGTTCTGATTTATCAATTTATATCAATATCTAATAATTTATATCCTACAAATATCTCCGTCCAGATCTCGTGTCAGTTATTACGCAAGGTGGGGTGCATTTCCCCGCGGCCGGTCACTTCCGCCAAACATCTTCTCCACAGCTTCACTGATAGTCTGATACCTAGATCCTGACCTATCAAACAGACCTATTACACCATCCGCATTTGCCAACCCGGCCACTTGACTTTAACTTCTTTTCTAGGTCAAGCATCGCCCATCACATCAGAACCTACCGTGATAAATGATGACGGCCGCGTCGCCTATCCATCCTCTCGGCCTCTCGGCCGATCAGGTCGCCCAGTTCCACGCCGACGGCTACCTCATCATCCCCGGCGCCATCTTGCCGTCCACCACCGCGGCGCTCCTCAACGAGACGTACAAGATGCTCGCCGAGTTCCCCATCGAGACGCACCCGCTGACGCGCTTCACCACCGGCGGGGCCGACGACGCGGAGCACGTGGGCGACGCCTACTTTCTCGAGTCGGGCGACAAGATCCGCTTCTTCTTCGAAGAGGATGCCTTTGACGCCGCGGGCACCCTCGTCAAGCCCAAGGAAAAGGCCATCAACAAGATTGGGCACTACCTACACGGGCTCAGCGCGCCGTTTGCCGCGCTCATCGACGACGATGCCTGCCGCGGCAGCGCCTCCCTCGCCTGCGGCGAGGAGATTCCCTTTCAGCCCGTCAGCCCCGCGGCGATTGCGCGCAGCCTCGGCTTCCGCGACCCGCGGTGCCTGCAGAGCATGGTCATCTGCAAGCAGCCCGAGATTGGCGGCGCCGTGCCGCCGCACCAGGACTCGACCTTTTTGTACACGAAACCCCCGTCGGCCGTCGGCTTCTGGTACGCGCTCCAGGACGCGACGCTCGAGAATGGCTGCCTCAGCTTCCTGCCCGGGTCGCACCGCTGGGCGCCGGTCGAGAGGCGTCTGGTGCGGCGGCGGGCCAACGACGGCGGCGGCCAGGGCACCGAGATGGTGGACAATGACGGGCCGCGGTTCCCCGAGGGGGAGGGGTGCGACGCCGCGGGCACGCCGGCTGGCGGCCCGCGCGACGACATGTACGTGCCGGGCGAGGTGCGCGCGGGGGACCTGGTGCTCATCCACGGCAACCTGCTGCACAAGAGCGAGAGGAACACGAGCGCCAGGAGCAGAATCATTTACACATTTCACATCATAGAGGGGCAGGACAGAGAGTACGATGAGCGGAACTGGCTGCAGCCGCCAAAGGAGGGCTTCACCAAGCTGTATAAGTGAGTATAGTCTTGTTGTCGACAGATGCATGGCAGACTATGGATAAATGTGTAAATATGAAGCAACGTTGAAAATTAGGGTATATGGGGTTCTATCGGTCTCAAGTATGGAGTGAACCACATCTATCTTGTCCGTCTATATGCCAAGTCTAACCATCGCTAAAGAGTCACACCACATGTAAACAGTCAAATACAAAACCAACCTTTCCTTCTCCGTAATTGACATCTTGATGAAACAGAATTCAAAACTTTTGTCTATGCCCACAAACGAAATCTACTTGGCTGTCTTGTTTCCCTTGGTCGAAGTCGCATCAGCCTCGTCATCAGAGTCCTCATCGTCAGAGTCATCGTCAGACGAGGAAGACGAGCTACTAGACGAGTCGTCATCTTGATCCATGTTCTCATCGCCACCCTCGTCCTCTGAGCTGCTGTCGTCGCTGCCGCTGCTGCTCGTGTCGGAATCGGTGCCTGCATCCGACTCCGAATCCGCATCGTCGTCAGTGTCGTCGTCGCTGCTGCTGTCGCTGCTACTGCTGTCGCTGACGTCCACATTGGTGCGCAGCTTACGGCGACGCTTGCTCGCAACACCATTTGTCTTCATGCCGGTGCCAACATCGGCAGCCCTGTTGGGGGCCGCAACGCTGGTGGTGCTGGCGTCAGTCTCGTCACCGTCAGACAGCGTCGCAATAACCATTTCCGCGCGCATGCGCTTGACGAGCCGTCGAATGATAACGTCGGCGTCCTGCGCCGTCGTCACATAGTCAATCTCCGCAAAGGTTCTCTTCTTGCTGGCCGCCTTTTGCTGCGCCTCCAGAAAGCCGGCGAGGGCCGCCTCATACATGCCCTGCTTGCCGTCGGGGTCAGCAGTGCCTTCGGGGAAGGCGCCTGCGCGGTCGGTGTTGTCTTTGAGGCGAATCGCCAGCGCCGTCTCTCGCAGTCTCATCCTGACGGCACCCTTGATGTCATCTATGTAGTTGTAGAACGAGCCAACGTCGGCCGGCGGGATGCCGCTTTCAAAGACGGCCTTGATGAGGGTCGACTGGTGGTTCTTGTTGAACTTCCAGCTGTCGCGCGACGACACCCACTGCCTCAGGTACTCGAGCGCGGGCCTGGTGTCGGCTGTGGGCTGCGGCTTTTTTTGCTTCTTGGGTGTCAGGCCTTTGCTGCCCTTGCCGGCTGCTTTAGGGATGGGTTTCGCAGGCGTCTTTCGCGCCGTGGTCGAGCCTGGGGCGGCAGTCTTGTTGGTGGGCGTGTCGGCGAAGGCGACGGACTTCTTTCGTGTGAGCTGAGGCGTGGCATCTCCTGTTGATGTTCGGGAAAAGTCTCTGCGAGGCTTTTTTGCAGAAAGGGGTGAGGAATAATCTGACGCAGCACTGGTTGTGTGCAGCTTTCTCTTGCCCTGCATGTTGCCCTGCTGGGCACGGTCTGGCTGCCCAACGGCCGGGGTCTTGTTTGCGCTCTCGGTTGCATTGGAGGACTTCAGCTTGAGGCCCAACTTCTTCCAAGCCGGCGTGACCGCAGTGCCGTCTGTTGAGCCGCTCATTTTGAGTTATTTTCCGAGTGGTTAATCTCAAGCTTCGACGGTTTTTTGTCGTCGCGCGAAAGCAACGTTTTCGTGGTTTGGGTTGTAATGTTTTTTTTTTTCTGGAGCGCCTCTCGCACTAACAATCGCAGTGAGACTGGGCAGCAAACTTGGCGCTTTTGCAGATGGAATAGTAAAATCCAGCGTAGAAATGAATGAACAGGTATGACTCTGACGCCGTATGAATCGGACAACAACGTCTGAAAAGAATTCGACGATGGCAGGCCTGTTATAAGTAGCTGTCACACGAACCGCCCACTAGCCGCTGTCAGGGACTTGCTTGGCAACGCTTTGCACCAAAAAGAGTTGCTGCCTCAGGACTAAACCCCATCTCCCTCAGGCATCCACCAACCAGCGCCAGCAGAGCTCCATCATTGCGTTGCGGATTCTAGGCAAGCTGGTGCTAACGCGTCCATTGAGCTTCATCACTTGCGATCGGCTGCCGCAACACAACATCACAACCGCCATCTGATCATCGTCATTGATCCAGAACCTGCACTGCTCTCTGAATATCCACATATAGCCGATATCGCCCAATTTCGGGCCTCCAATCGTCACAATGTCTGGTTCGTTACGAGCAAACCGAACTCGCAAGAGTTGCCGCTGCCATCTCGAAATGCTGACCTTTGCTCTGTAGCCAGCGCATATGACAGACACATTACTATTTTCGCCGACAATGGCCGTCTCTACCAAGTCGGTACGTTGAACGACTCGCGCGATGCGATACGCCGCCATGCGCAAGCTACCCCCCGGGACGCTTAAAGCTAACTCCCACAACAGAGTACGCCTTCAAGGCCATCACAGCCGCGAACATTATGTCTGTAGGCATTCGCGGAAAGGACTGCGCTGTTGTTTTGTCGCAGAAGAAGGTTCCCGTAGGTCTCGGCGTCGCTCTGCGAGCTCACATGAAACTGACAACCTGTCCAGGATAAGCTGATCGACCCTGCTTCCGTCTCTCACATCTTCAAAATCTCGCCCGGTGTTGGCTGTGTTATTACTGGATCCATCGCCGATGCCAGAGCCTTTGCGCAAAGAGCGCAGGGCGAGGCTGCCGAGTTCCGATACAAGTACGGCTATGAGATGCCCGCCGATGCCCTCGCCAAGCGTCTTGCCAACATTAGCCAGGTCTATACGCAAAGAGTATGTGCAGCCGCAGAGTGCCACGGCTAGTCAACTATGCTGACAGTACAATCAGGCTTACATGAGGCCCTATGGTGTCGCCACAACCATCATCTCCCTCGATTCCGAGTACGGCCCCCAGCTGTTCAAGTGCGATCCGGCGGGTTATTATATTGGTTACAAGGGCACTGCCGCAGGTCCCAAGCAACAGGAGGCTCTGAACCACCTCGAGAAGAAGCTTCGCAACAAGGACTGCGCCGAGGGCAACTGGGAGGAGGTTGTTGAACAGGCTATCACGACTCTGGGCACGGTGCTGAGCATGGACTTCAAGAAGGGCGAGATTGAAATCGGCATTGTTGGTGGCCCGCGCGCTGACGGCAAGGAGGGCACGGATCCCGGCTTCCGTCTGCTTACCGAAGAGGAGATTGACGATCGTTTACAAGCTATCGCTGAGAAAGATTAAGCTCGTCTCGTGTCCGGACAGCTCAACCTTGTTTTACTAGCCCATAGAGCTTGTGTAACACAATACCATCGAAACCATATAAGACCCATTTTGTCAATAATCAGCTTTGTTTGATTGTTATGTCACTGTAACTGATGTAAAATAGGACACATCAAGACCAAACTATATTGGCGGCTACTAACGGTGACGCGCTAAATATTCTGACTTTTACCGACACACCGTAAATTGAAACAAGGGTGCGTTGTATACAATGCAAGACACGCATGAAGAGCGTCATCCTAAAATTCCCGATCATTTCGCTTCGATTCAAGATTGGCATGCTGCCAAGGGCATCATGGCGGCGTGGAGCCTGAGCAGTAACTTCTTCGCAAGGCAGTGAGTGGGTGGCTTGTGGCTTATGCAGTTGCAGGCACGATCTTCCTGCCGCAATGCAGCCATCCATCCAGTGGACGAAGCTGCCGAGATCATCCATGCAGGCAGAAATGAGAATATTTCAATGCAAAGGGGGTGGTGAATTCGAAAAGTCCAGAGATGGACAATCATTTCACATCTGGCCTTAGTGCCAACGGTCAAAGTTTATTTCTCGTATTGCCCATGCAGGTGCCTCAAATATGACCACCCCCTCTACGTGCAGAATCATCCGAGTACCGGGCTCCCGGGATCAGAGACGGGCACGGATGTGGCCCTGTGGACACCGGCACTTTCGGTCTCCCAGATTCGCCTATTCCTTTTTTTATGTCGAAAGTCAATGGTAAGTGGGTTATTAGTGCAGAACTTACAAGTGCAGACCCCGTATGGAAGAAGTGGTACTATGTAGTAGCTGTGAAGCACCTTTGCCACCAATACAAGTACCCTGTCTCTGAACAATAAGCATCAGTTCTAGTGGAGGATGCCGCAGGAGAATATGGGGAGCTTTTGCCTCACTCCTAGTACTACGAGAAACCCCCAGTACTATATGAGTGGAATTCAGGCCTCCTAGCTCTATTTATATGAGGTCGGCACACTTGTACATGGCTGCCAAGACCATCGCAGTATTGCACGTCTGGCTTCCCTGGCCAGACACAGCGAATCACGTAATAGATTACATGGGTATTTATCGATGTGTGGAGATTAGGCCGAGAGGCTCCCGCTCAAGATGGTTGGTGATATCACAAGCGAGGTCAATAGGCGGGACAGAGTCGACTAGGGCAACTTTGTTACAGGTAACCCGTTTCTCGATGTGCGGTGCAGAAGCAAGGGGTGGCTTGTAGGATGTGTCCAAGCGCAGCTATCCTGAGCAAACGGGTTGGCCCAGCAAACGGGTTTGTAGGTGCTGTTTTGAATATCATTCGCGCGCAATGTTGCCGCCTAGACAATTCGTTGTCGCTTCGTGGGGCTAAAGCGCAAGGAAACGTCTTAGAAACAGGTTCTTGAGTTTAATAAAGATGATGCAAAGGTATATTGAAAATATCACGGTATGCTCGTTATGGCGTTCAATCTCTATGTCGTACTGGTTGGATGTGTTAAGCGATAGCTCGGTTCATACCGGCAAGCGGTTATATGAAAATTCATCGACGGCAAGAGTGCATAATTGTGAGTTATCTAGCTCAGTTCAAAGGAGTTGTACCCACAGGGTTTGCACTGTTGCATATTTGCAGGTCGCCAGTACTATGTAGCTCGAAGAAACTCCCAGTTGTCCAAGCATGCGTGTAAGTGGTGTCTGCTTTCTACACATAAGAACATATTTTATACATGCAAACGAATCTAGTCGAAATCACTCAAGGCAATACGCCCAAGAAACAAAATGATGGCAATTTCCGATTTCCTCGTGGCATCATCGCTGCGAGCAAGCAAACGAATACCCCTTGCACATGGCGCACAAAGCGCATCCGCACTGTGATTGGCTCCGGCCGACGTTCAGAGGCTGCCTGAATCCCCCCCGCTTTGTTCCTCTTTAGGTCAAGTTCTTGAACCACTTCAGGCCTAAAAGAGCGGGTCCCCTTTAGCCCCACCCCTCGGCGGCGGGAAAATGCGCGCCGCTCCAAACGAACGTCTCCCCATCCTCCTTCCAACTTGTCTTTCAATCTACAAGTTGCGACGCGCCGTTGATCTGTGGCCTTTCGTTCTTTTGTCTCTGCCTAGCCTCGTTTTTTTGGGCCTATCCCATCCCGCCATCTGTCGAGTTGGATGCAAGCCCTACAATATTCCTTTTACCAACCCGCCCCTTGAGCCCCGCGCCGCACATCGATCCGTTCCGCTGCCCATCGCGCAAGGTTAGCGGGAGCGAGCCTTTTTATCAATCAGAGGGCCGATTTCGGTAGCCGATCACGCCAACCCTTTCCGCATCTCTGGGATCGACCCCTTTTATGCAAAAGACGACGAGAAGCCGGAGCTCATCTCCTCTCCTGAGGATCTCTGTTTACCTTTCCTCGTCGGACGCCCCCCAGCTACCAGTCCAGTCGCGTCTCAAAAGAATCGCGGCTCATCCCCTTTTTACTCCTTGCTGTGGGTGCTGCAATCTAGGCATCTGACCGCTTTCGGATTTCCGTCTGGCTCAACCCGACACAATGGAGTCTCCGTCGCCACAAGACAAGCCCCCCGTCTTTAACTATGTACTTAGCTTCCTGCTGGTAGGCATCGCGTGGGGCGGTACCACTCCATTCATCCGGAAGGCGGCCAAAATGCATAAGCCGCCGCAGCACCAGATTCTCAATGATCCAGCTGTCCAGGCCAGTTGGCTGCGCTCCAAGCTCTATGGGGCCTTCTTCTCTGTCGTTGATTTGCTGCGGAACCCGCGGTACGCAGTTCCGCTCCTGCTCAATCTCACAGGCAGTGTGTGGTTCTTCTTGCTTATTGGCCAAGCGGGTACGTTTCCGCAGCTTTCCCTATTTTGCGCTCGAGACATGGCTTACCCGCCTGTGTCACCGGAATATAAAGTTTTGCTGTCATTCTGTTCGGGAAATTACGCCCAAGACACATTATCACGAATTTCCTGAGCATACGCTAACACAACTCGGACTCCTTTAGAGCTGAGTCTTACAGTGCCCATCGTAAACACAATGGCGTTCCTCTTTACGGTTCTCGGCGAGTGGTTGGTCGAGGGCAAAGTCATCAGTCGAGGTAAGGTAACAAATTTTGGGTTCCATGGAGCCTGACCGTCCTCTTCTGCCACCATCTCCCCTCTAGTATCCTTTGCTAAAGGCAGACTTGCCGATAATCTCGGTTCTTTCACCTCGGAAGTATGGATCCATGCTAACCATAATGCAGACACCGGCGCTGGAATGCTTTTTTCTTTGGTTGGCATTGGTCTGTGTGTATACAGCAAGACATAGTTAATTTTAAATTACTTCTGTAGCCAGCTGGGGCCCTTGGATAATCGAAATTCCTCGCTACAGGTGTATTCTACAGACTAAATCCAAAGAAGCAGTATCTACAAGCGTGTGCTACAGACAACAAAGAAGCAGTATTTACAAGTGTATGCTACAGACATGAAACAAAGAATAGTATAATGCAACCTGGTATAAAGAAGCAACCCGTGACTCCTGGCTATGCGGATGAGAAAGTCAAAATCACCCTGGACAATGAGCCTCTGCTGGTAATCTATACCAATTTCACCCCGTATGACAGCCCCTTATGACAGCAACACAAGGCCGTCTTTTCCATCGCCTGGCCGGCCTGTCCCGGCCACGTTGCCAGCCGTGTCTCGGTACGTAGTTTGGATGGACCTTTCCGCTGTCTAATCCTTTGCGGCCTGCCGCAATGGACACCAGATGGACCTTTCCAGTTTTGGGGTATGTAAACATGGACCATCTGCCCAGCGGACCGCCGAAAAAAAAAATGAGAAGTCATCTTTGGTGACACACTCTCCGAGTGCACGTCGCCGAAGAAACAGTCCCTCGAAAAAAAAACAACAACATAATTCGTTATCAACGCCTCCAGCCGAACGAGACCCTCTAACATCTCCCTTGTCTTGACCCCGCCGGCGGTCAGGCCAATCTCAGTCTCGAGTCTCCCATAGCCCCCAAGAAACCTTAGAAAGTCGAGTATTTCTGGCTTTGTTTCGGTTGTGATTGGACCCTAATCTCTCTAGTGCCATTCTCGTCGTCGATGTCTTGATTCAACTTGAAGCCGGCTTCAATGTATGTGCGGATGATGCGAATGCGCTTCGTGGATCCCAATCTTGAGCTTCCGGGGGAGAAACAGTTTAGGAGCGGGTACTCAACCAGTTAAGAATGTCGTATAGGCCGGGGTCCTCAACCGTCCATCGGCCAAGGCTCTGGTCACCGCTCAGCATGTCCAGGTAGACAAACTCGTCTGTAATTTGTTGCACCTCCTGTAAATTGTGAGCAAGTCTGACGTATGCATCACGTGTCATCATGCGGCCATGTAGCTCTCTGGTTTTTGAAGACTCCACTGCATAAAGGTAAGAGGGGTTTTCGTACCTGCTGCAGCTGAACATCGCAAGTGTGTAAATGCGCCTGACGTGATTGATGGGAATATCCGCCAGCATCGAGTATCTGCTTTCGGGCACTTGTACATCGCTGAGCTGCCATTTGACGTAGGTAAATTTTCTGGGCTTCGTGTCGACGAGCGTACGCATCGAGCAAAACACTATACAAAGCGGGGACTTGGCTCAGTTTACAAGGTATAGGTGAAAACGTTGGGGGGAGGGAATGAATGACGTACTGTTGCAGCTCGAGTTTCTTTTGCTCGTGCTCGTTTCGACCGACTGGTAAAGACACATCGGCAGAACAGTCAAGAATAAACTTTCCGTCTGCCAGGCATTGACGCAACAAGTTCCATGCCGGTGTGTAGTACTCTGTTTGGCTGGGGGCATTGGTGTTGGCGGAGGTGATGCAATATTGGAGATCTCGAAAGTCTGAAAGGACTTCGGCGACTCGAGTGATGCGATATTCGTTTACTGCGAAACAGGCGGTGCGTCAACATGGGTTCAAACTGAATGAGCAGTGTTCCCTTGGGAGAGGTGACTTACAGTCCCCCATGTCGAGACAGGCGTCGACCAGATTGGAACAGGTTGAGTTGGACCAATTTGCGCCAGTCAAGACAGTAGGAACGAGGAACCGGTGGCTATTCATGTGGAGTATCTGGGATGGGATAATGATGAGAGGATTGGGGGAATTGAGAAGAGAGGCCGAGGACGAGAGCTCTTAATATACTTTGAAAGCAATTGGAAAGCAAAAAAAAAAAAAAAAAGTTGTTGAAAAGGGATGTCGAAAAACAAAAGCTGCAGTCGTATAGGCAGGAGGACTTGTTGCGGCGGAGACAAAGCTACAGCTGCGCAACTCCGAATGAAGCTACCCAGCTACCCAATTGCTCAAAACTGAGACAGTACAAGGCCCGAATGTCACCACCAGAGCAAATGTGACATGATGTACAGAGAAATATCTTGAGCAATGACAAGGCGAGATGAAGCCAGACGGGAAACTACATGTGTACAAGGGCGCGCATCGACCTTGATAAAAGATGAGCTACACGACCGCAGGCTCTGCTCCGCTTTGCTGGAGCCAGGGCCTGGCTGGGGGTGTGTTGACGCAAGAAACAATTAAGGCTCTTTCTTTTGGGGGTCAAGATTTGGAGGAAGGGGGTGGGGTGTGCGGTGCGCGTATAGGCACGGGCTGAGGAGGAGGAGGAGGGGAGGGGGGGATTAGACCCGGACAAGGGCATTTTGCGTATAACGGGGGTAGTGTGATTGGCGAGAAGGACCCGGAGTAAGCTTGGGATAAGCAAGTTAAAAGAGCAAGTACGAATACATACATACATACATACATACATACATACATTGATCCATGAAATATGGTCCATTGGGGAGGATGCAGGCGCGCCGGGAGTTGCAGTTCCACATGGCTGGGTGGACATGGTTGAGGACTGGGCGTTGTGCATGCATGCAAGCCCTGTGATGTTGCGACCACCTCGGCAAACAGCCTCTTTATTGGTTAAATTCATTTTATTAGTAAAGAAGAAATCGTCATTTTCTTTTTAGAGACAACAGTCTTTTGAATCAGCAGCGACGACCGATCCACTGATCAAGACAGCATGTCCCGTAGACGAAAAGTGGCGTCGTTGCAGTTCCACCGCCATGCGCCGTGGTTCGGGTGCTCCGTCACCACACCACACACAGCCTCTCGCTTGTCATGTATGTACCTTGCAGAGACTCTCTCGGTCTAAATTTACCCTACTTTACCGTTTCTGTCATTATTTTTGTCTGATTTATTATTCCCGAGATGCGGGCTTTTTCTTTTTCTTTTTCTTTTTTTTTTTTTTTTAACAAATCCTCCGCTCGATCTACTATATAGTTCTTCTACCGGCCATCTCTAGACGGCGGCGCGGCCGAACACGTATTGCAGGCTGCAACATACCCTTTGTTCCCGGCCGGTGGTGCCGTTTTTTTGCATGGGCAGGCAGTAATACGTATTACTCAATAACATGGACAGAGGGAGAAATACATTGAGAGAAATATCTTGCAAAAAGCAGAGGAGCAGAGCAGCCAGCAGCGACAACAAGTAGGGTTTGTCAACGAGCCATGGGTATAAGAAAATAAGTATATTAAAATAATAATATATTAAAATAATAATATACTAAAAAGAAAGAAGGATGAAAGCAAAAAAAAAAAAAAAGAAAGAAAGAAAAGAAAAACAGATTATCGAGTAACTTAGTCCTCCTACCTGATGCGTTTCCAGCCCTGCAACGGTGCGCCCATCCCAATGACGTTGACGAGCCAGTCGCAGGGCTTGACCAGCGCGGACCAAGGAGGCGGATACAGCTGGGAAAGAGAGAGAGAGAGAGAGATCCTGGACCAGCTGGAAGCCCTGGCCAAGTCTCACGGGCCAAGATGCCAATCGGAGGTACAGGAGCAGGAAAGAGCTAAAAAAAAAAAGGAAACATTTAAACCAAAAAAAAAAAGAAGGATTTTCCGATCATGCAAACAAGTTCCCGCCCGCCAAGTGGGCTCTCTCTGCTTTGCAGGGTGCTCACACGAAAGCTTTGACTTGGAAGCAACAAGCAGGGCTGTTCTTCTTTTTTATTTTTTCGTCTTTTCTTTTTGGTCTCTGTCTAATGCTTCCATCAAATCTGTCCATATATCAGATTGTATAAAATTCATGAGACCTTTAAGATGGCTGAAAAATACATGCGCGCATCTTTAGCAGAACTGATTAGTTCGAGTTGAGAAATCTTTTTGCACCGCCCGGTTCGCTGTGGCTTGCGTCAATAGGCTATAACTGGGGAGGGGGGGTCCGGCATGACCGACTTGCGCTCAGGGTTTTTTTTTTACTATCCCTTTTCGTCATTCTATTGAAGACAGCAGTTATCGATAAGCTCCATCTCCCAATGCCGCTGCCTAGTTCCCACATAAGAAAGTCGGCTTTTGCTTTGACTTGAAAACGGGCAAAATTCGTCGCGCGGTGGGGGGTGCGGCGCAACACATTTGAGGGATGATGTAAGTAGTTAGTCAGTCGGTTTAATGTCCCACTGATCTACAGAACCGGCCTGTTTTTATTTTAGTCACGCACGCAAGATCCCCCGGTTCGCTCGGCCGACGAAGACACACGGCGCCAGCCAGTAACTAGTTGACTGGGCAGCCTCAAATACCACCAAGGACAGATCATCCTCTGCAACATTTCAAGTTCTTTGCATTTGCGACAGGAATTACCCACAGAGAAAATGTAGCTACAGCTTCAACAATCCCCCTTCTGATCAAGTTCAAGCCTCCAGCCTTGGCGCAATGCCCGCTGATAGGGTTCTATAATTATTTTCAATCCATCAAAAAAAAAAAAAATCTTGATAAACCCGCCCCGAGGCCACTTCCACCGCCGCGCGGTGGCTTGGCCGGGGACAAGTTTTTTCGTCCCCCGAGGCCGAGAGCCTCAAGAGGGCGACCAACCCCACAAAGGAACTTGACTGGGGGGAAGGGGGGGGGGGCTTTCTTTTTTCTTGTCGAAAATCTTCTTTCGGACAAAACTCCGGCGTCAAGGCTGTCTGGTTGGAAAACCCGGGTTCCTGGTTCTCTCCGTACTCGCACATGGGGGGCGGCGACCTCTTGTCCAATAGCGACACTTGGAGGCTTTCAACGGGCAGGCAGCGAGGCTGAGTCAACATTTCAACTAATTTTACCACTTTACCAATTCAAGACTGAATTTCTTTACGTGGCTTCTCTTCTTGTCGGCTGAGTCTTTTCCCTTTTTTTCTCAACACTTTCTCAAACCCCTTTCAGTCCGAGGAATTTATGTACAGCATGTTATCAGGTGCTATGCATAGTCCGACGCCATTGCGCATTGAAAATTCCTCTTTCCTTGAAGCTTTCCCCCAAGTATCTATACAGAAAGTATACAGAAGTGGGTCAGACCTCCCTCCAATGGCAGGGCACAAAGAGCTGAGACAAACAGCCTCGACAAGGCCGTCGGCCATCTTTGAGCTGGCTCCCGGAGAGGCTGATGCTGTGGGAAGAGGCCATGGAGCGCTCTGTGCCCTGCAGGAATGAATGCCGCTGAATGCATCACCATGCAAACTCTCCTCGCAAGTTCGCAACACGGCTGTCAGCGTTACATTCTATGGACAACGAAGAGCTTGTAGAATGATGGGCAATTCCAGGTGGAGGCGCTTTCTCTTGGCCTTTTTACCTCTTGTCGCAATGCGTTGTTTCCCTTTAGTCTTGGCACTGGAATCCATTCTCGAGCATCAACCCGTGCTATTTTGGTGATGCTGCATTTACAAAAGTTTTCTCATTAGGCATCCATGCTGCCGACTTGCGCATCGTTATAGTTGACGGGCTTGGCATATAGATGACGGCAGGCAGTCCAGCTGCACAGCAGCCTCCCCCCCTCATTTTATCCGCCAACGCCGACTCCGCCTCCTTCTTCTTCATCACAAACTAACGAGTATTAACGATCAATACAATACCCCCCCCCCCCCCTCTCTCCCCACTTCTTCGGAAGTCGGCCCAAACTGCCCGCAGAAAAGTAAAGAATCCATCCCATCCCCCCGATAGACGAAAAGCTATAGTTTGTTACTGATTATAGCCACTAGCCCATATCTGATTTCAACAACCTTTTTGGTACTTGGAGATCGGGGACTGCGCTGCGGAAACTACACTATGCAATGCAGGTATATGGAGAACAACCACCCGTGGGCAGCTATCAGAAGGTGCCCGGCAGCCCAACTAATACCAGCTCGCCAACCACAACGAAAGCCAGCCAGGGGCCCCCCGGCCTGTCAAATCAATTTCTTGCGAGGCTTTGCATCCAAACGGTGCGGCGATTTGCTTTTTCAGCCTCGCCGCACCGAAAAGGCTTTGATCTCGAGCTTCTGACAACTCAGCTCCCCTTCCCCCCCGGCTGCTCGCCAAAGTCCTTGTACAGTGCCACAGAACAACCTTGTTCCACGGACCAGATCTTATTCGGCCCCCTTTTTTTTCTTTCCAATTTTTATTTTTATCTAATTTTTGGTTTCCCTTTGACGGCGGTATTACTCGTTTCTGTCTCTTTCTCTCTCGGACACCAAACCGGGGGAGGAAGAGAATCCTTGTCGTGGGCCCGAAACTGCCGAATTTAGTACCAATGATGTTGTGTTCTTCACTAGCTGGCTGCCTCTTTACCAGGGGTCTTCTCCAGATAACCCACAGCTTTTTTTTTTTGCGTCCCACAACTGCCCTGCCCTTCGTTGCGCAAACGTTTTTAGCGTCTTCTCCAATGAAAAATGACAGTGGTTCTCGATACACACCCCCCTTCCCTCCCCCTCTTATGCTGGAGGGATTCGCTCTCAGGATCCTAGACGAGCTGATGGGTTGTGCATTAGCTCGAGATTGTACGGACAAGAAACAAAATAAGCCACCGATACGAGGGCACCCTCGAGCTGGCATGTTACATCCGTAAAAACCTCCATGTCACAGCTTGTGTTGTTTGTCTCTTGTGTCATTGCGTAATGCGCATCGTTCCCTCGACAAGGCAGCGCCCCAGAAATTCGAGGCGAGCTGGAAGCTGGGACGGCTGCGTCTGTCGCAAGTAGGATTCAACAAGACAGCTCCAATCTAGCTGCATCGTTCAAAGCTTCGAGGCACTAACTAGTTAGGGACCGGTTTTCGGGGATTGAATCGTCAGAAACGGCTGCAGGGGTTCAACAAAACAACACTCCCCCACCATCTTACCGACCGCGGAGCCCTGTGGCAGTGGAGGAGGGAGGGGCGCGGCTAATCCGCCGGCTAGTTCAACTATGTAGAGCAAGGCTTTCGGGGCGTCTACAGCGAAGTAGAGACACAATATAGTGATACGCCGAGACAATACGATCTGTCTCTTCTCATTGGTTCCTGCATGACGCCTCATTCAGGGGAGAGCCAGACCCTCAGCCCTGTATAGGCGGAGAGGACGGGGCGGGCCATTGACAGCTTGCTTCCAACTACGGTTTACGTCATTTAAATATGTGCGGTTGATCTTTGTTTCTCGCAAGATCCCAGCCCAGCTGAGATCCAGCTCGTCGCCTGCCATTGCTGAATCCCACCGCAATGGGAGATCCTCGGGATTCCACCACATTGGAAGATTCGTCGAGGACGAGAAGAGAAAGGGGGTTTTTGCGCATTTGAAGCGCCCCCTGATTCCAGAGGCAGCCGACTACAATCGAGCTCTCCTTTCCACGTCTTTGAGATTGTCCTTGCTGATTAGGTTGCTGCGCCATCCAGAAGAGTGCGTCTTGGCCGTCAGTCAAAGCAGGCCGTGCTGGCAGAAATTCAAGTTGCCCATGCCTCCTCCAACGATATCGTTGAGTAGATGCATCGTCTAGTTGCATGCGAAAAGCACACCCATCAGATGAGTCGTTTCTCGAAAGAGGACTCTTTGCACAGTATCATTGGGACAGCTTCTCCAAATGTATATACACAGACAACGGCATGAGTTGTGCCCTTGTCCGAGACCAAGAAACAAAGTACAGCAGTAAGAAGAACCATTCAACCGTATTATACCCAGAAAGACGCCATGCAAACTCCCTCGCACCGAGAGAAAACAAATCAAAGCTCAAGTCAAGCAGCCACGCTGTCCGTCATCTAGCGCGTTTCGGAGTAGTCATTCAGGGCGACACACACGGCGCCCCTATGATGACCGTTGTATTGCCGGATAATCTGCTGGCTGTGCAGCTCCCAGAGACGCGCATAGTGATCCGAGCACGCGGTAACTAGATACGCCGAGTCTGCGCTAAAGGCGCAGTCCCAGACCCAGCGCTGGTGTCCCGTGAGCGTAGCCTCGAGGGGCAGCGCCTTGGGCTGCTCCCCGGGCTTGGGCGCGCTCCCCTTGACCTCCCAAATCTTGGCCGTGTGGTCGGCGCTGCAGGTGGCCAGCTTCTTGACGTCGGGCGAGAGGAGGACGCGGGTAATGTACTCCTTGTGCGCGGAGAACTGCGTCACGGGCACCATGCGGGTACCGTCGTATTCTTGCTCGATCCTCCAGACAAAGACGTTGCCCTGCGGTTCCATTGTTAGCAACACAACTACCACGGGACCAAGAACAAAATGAATACTGAAGCACGGTCTTACGCTATTGTTGGCGGCGCAGAGCAGCGTGCCGTCGCTGGCGACCGTGACGCTCGACACAGACACGTCGGGCTCGGGCGTGAGCTCGTGGGCGCATGTATTCTCGGCAAGGTCCCAGACGCGGATGTAGCCGGAGCGGTCGCAGCTGATAATCTCGCCCTGATTGGGATGGATGACGACGTCGTTTGCGGGGCACCCGTGGCTGTAGCTGCGCTGGATCGTGCCCGTGCGTGTCTCCCAGATCTTAACGGTGCCATCCTCGGAGCTCGTCACCATCCACTTGCCCTCGCAGTGAAAGGCGACGCCGGTGATGTTGCCCGTGTGACCCTCAAACGTCAGCAGCGGGCTCGGGTTTGTCGACTTGATGTCGTAGAGCCGCACGACCTGGTTGCCGGCCGCGGCGAGGTAGCGCTTGTCGGGCGAGATGCATAGGCGGTTGACCTGCGAGTCCTGATGCTGGATCGTGCGGGAGCAGATGCCGGAGAGGGCCTCCCAGAATCTGCACGGCGGGGGGGTTTTGCGGTTAGCTCGTCGTGAGGAAGAAGTTGGCGGAGTGGGCAGGAGATGGGCCGCGAGGAAGCTTGCCTGATTGTGTGGTCGTAGCCGGCTGCAGCGCATACCCGTAGTCAGCTTGAGTGCCGCAAGACAGGACGGGCGAGGGGAAGCTTTCAAGATGACGAACCTGTGCAGAGAATCACCGACATGGTGGGCGGTGCCTATGTGGGCCAGCTGTCCCGCAGCTTGCGAGACGCCTAGCGAGCGACGTGAAAGAGGTTTGCGACGGGAAGGATGGTGATGTAGCGAGGGCGGGCGCAGGACGTAAAGCTGTCGTGATGTTGTTGCGTGTGTGTGTGTGCAGTGTTTGCGCCCGTGAAGCTCGAGGATGTGATGGGACCTGATGTGGAGCCCTGCGTGATGTGCGTACCTCGATCGTGGCGCATGCTCACCATGAAGGTGAACGAGGCCTGTCTAGCTACCAAAAAGTCATTGGTCTTCTCTAAAGAAATGAATGGCGAAGATCATCAAACGAATCGAATTCCAGTTGCTTTAGAAGCTCGAGGTGCCTCCGCGGTCAAATCAGCGGAAGCACTCACTAGTTAAGAGTTATGTCTTCGTCTCCATGTTAGTTGGCCCTCGCGATCACGTCATGGTCTTGATGGTACGTGTAAATGCACTCTCAATCACGAGGTTTTGTCAATTATTGTAGCTTAAACTCCTTTCAAATGATACCGTACGCCGCAAGTTATCCGGTCCAGGACAGCAAACTTCACTGCTGGATACTGTGTGTTGGCACAGCTATGTGAAACTCCTTCATTATTCGTAATTCTCGCCGGCTCGACCTCATGTCTGCGATCCAGAGCCTGGTCTCGGTTGCTCTCCCGATCCTCGTTGCCCTGGTCCCCGGCGCCCGCCTGACGAGCCGCCCAGCGTTTCCTGGCCCGGCGGCATGGAGGCTGGCAAGTCGGCGTATCGCAGTCGTGGGAGGCGCACAGCCTGCTCGCTCGTATATCCCGGCGGTACCATGCGTACCATGGAGCCTCCGCAATAGCTGCAGTCGAGAGCACTGTAGCGGAGAAATCGTCAGCAACGCCCGCGGCGAGAAGCTGCCGCCGACCGGAGCCGGAGGAGGGTAAGGGCCTACTTTCTGGTACTGCACATAATGCAGGGGACCGGGCTATAGCCCAGGAGCAACCCGACGTGATACTCTTCGTGAAGATTCGACATGGAGTATTGTGAATGCGGACTTGTGTTCGTTTCCAAAGGGCCAATGGTAAACAGAAATGGCCGTCGTCGAGAAAAATAAGACAAAAGTCCAAGGGCGACTAGTGGTATAATAACAGAGCACGCAATAACTCAAACAGAAGAAAAGTGAAAAACTTAAAATTGCCGGGAAAGACTTTGACTTTTAATCCTAAGCTCATGCACATCGGACCAAGTATCACAAGGTTCTTCGGACGATTGGGCTTGCCACAGCACACAGGGGATGTTGGCAGACACGTCGAGTTTGACGCAGTAGTCCCCTTCCCCAAGGCTTGTCTTACTTTTCCAAGACACGTGTAAACCAACTGTGCCGTGATTTTGAAGAAAAAAAAAATTTTACGTTTTTCGGGATGTGGCAACCTGGCAAAATTTCGTTGGCTTCCGCGCGTTCTATCTCTCTCCTGCCCCGGGGGGTTCCGCCACCACAAAGATTTCCGCTCAACGGGCCGCTTGACCAAGAATGGTCAAAATAAAGCATTCTACGTTGTCGAAGAGGCAGCAGCTTCTTCAAGGCCTTACTGCGCAGATCATGTGACAGCTCGTGATGAAATGGGGTCAGCAAGGACAGGCGGCCGGCTGCCGTCACTTCGTGGCACACGCTTGGGTAGCATTCCGGCGGATGTGCATGCCGTCCAACCATGCCGAAACAGCTACTAAAGAATGATGCCAGTAAGACGAGAAAAAAAAATATAAAAAAAAAATAGGGCCTCTTACAAATGATCTTCATCAAAGTTTCTTCTTGAAAAGTTTTTCCGTAAGTTGCCCCCGCGGAGAAATACAGGAGAATGACCAAGATCAGGTGGGCGCGAAAACGTGTGCAGAGTTGTTTCAGATAGTGTTGACGAGAATGGGTGCGTCAGGCGTCCAAGCGCACGCAGTCTACGCTAGAGACACTTTATCGGTATCTTCGCCATGTGCGTGGCAGGTTGCCAAGACTTGCGATAAGGAAAGTAAATAAAAATTCACAAGAATATTGCGACGCAGAACTGTGAAACGTCAAGTTGCGGTCGACAGGCCAAGCGAGGGGGGGAGGTCGGCACTTCCGTGACCGGCGGGCATATGAGGCAAGTACGGTTAAAAATTCACCCTCGGTTTGCGATCCAACCTTCAGTCGGCAGTTGTTCAGAGCTATAATGTGATAGCCGAGTCAGCGGGTGGCGAGGCAGCAGGACGGCGAATAAAGTTGTCCTTGGGCGAAGCAGCAAGACGTTAAAGCGAGAAGGGGGTCCCTGGCAGCAACTGATCGTATACTAGGTTTGCATTGCTGCTATTCTGCGACAGATCGTTTAGCTTGCATAAAAACCAACTCGCCAATCCCCGCCCCCCCCAACACTGCAGGAAAAGCTGAAGAAACGTTGTATTGCATGCTCCACGGAAGTGCCGGTTCACCGAGTGGGTTCTCATGCTAACGCCGGTATTAAATACTCCCGACACCTACCACGCTCACTGGCGTTTACACCTCCAGGTCTGGTGTTTCTCCATTGCCAAGGCTTCCTCGGCCGAATCTTGAGCTTGTCCATAAATCCTCGGACAGCCTCTTGTCCACATGTGCGTCTACAGTTTCAGTCTGCAGTCCTTATGCAGCGCAGACTCTGCCAACTTTGGGGGAGGGTGAGGTCTTGCATTGCTCGCTTCGTTCAGAAACTGCGTCGAAACGAACCAACATGGCGACCAAGGCGCCAAATGGCAACTATAATTAAGGCTGGAGAGAAACGGACGGGTAACTAGCGGGAGCTAGTTGGTTGGCGTACAGCACAGACGTTGGCATCCCCCGCTGCAGCTTGCCGTTGGTGACGTGAGAATGAGTACATACTGTCTTACAGCCAACAATGGGGTGAGTTTGCTGGCGTAACTTTGCGCTTGCGTCGGTCATCCGTCTATGTGATGACTTGGCCAAGCCTGTTCCGATCCCGACTCTGATTCCACATTCAGACTACTATTTACGTATCAGTCACACCAGTCTCTGGGGTTTCTCCTACTCCATATTTTGGCACAGTTTTCTTCTTCCGTATAGGTTCCGCCCGTAACGTTACCTCTTCCAAGCTTCCTGGATGCCCGCATCAACAATTGATAGCTATATACTTTCTGGCAACTATGCGTTCATTCAGCATGCTTTCATCTTACTCACAACCTCTCAAGCGACTCACAGAGGAATTCTGACAGCGTTTATACATCAAACAAATGTCTTTTGCTGACCCCAAACATACTTCCAGGCGCCACGGGGTGTCCGCCGCCGATTTCGCCTCTACTTCGCCGACCCCACATCTTCAACCTCCGAGCTCCGACCGGCACTCAACCTCCGCATTTCCCCTCTCCACAACGTCTCCCCCTCCCCCCCCTCTCTCCCTCTCCCCGCGCCCCTAGCAACAAAACAGTGCCCCTCGTCACGCCATCAATTTCTCTCGCAACTCTAAAATTCTGAGCATGAGCAGAGCTGTCCTGCGCTGCATCGCCTCCAAGCCCAGCCTGCTCCCTTCCGGCGCCCACCGCAGCATCCCTGTTGCCCCTCGTCCTCACCACCACCACCACCACCACCGCTTTCCTCCTCCCCGGGCCTTTTCGTCATCGACCGCCCACGCCATGGCCGCCTCGTACACGCCCAGCCCCGTGCTCAAGACGCCCCGCGTCACCATCGCCTGCGTGCAGCTGTCCTCGGGCCCCGACAAGGCCGCCAACCTCGACCGCGCCGCGACGCAGGTCGCCCGCGCCGCCACGTCCACCGGCGCCCAGATCGTCGTGCTCCCCGAGTGCTTCAACTCGCCCTACGGTACCGGCTTCTTCCCCGCCTACGCCGAGGTGCTGCAGCCCTCGCCGCCGCCGCCCTCGCAGGCCCCGTCGTTTGACGCCCTCGCCGCCATGGCCCGCGACAACCGCGTGTGCCTCGTCGGCGGCTCCATCCCCGAGCTCGACCCCGCGACCGGCCGCCACTACAACACGAGTCTCGTCTTTGGCCCCGACGGCGCGCTGCTCGTGACGCACCGCAAGGTGCACCTCTTTGACATTGACATTCCGGGCAAGATTACGTTCAGGGAATCCGAGGTGCTCACCGCCGGCGACGCCCTCACCCTCGTCGAGCTGCCCGGGTACGGCACCGTCGCCGTCGCCATCTGCTACGACGTGCGCTTCCCGGAGCTCGCGACCGTCGCGGCGCGCAGGGGCGCGTTTGCGCTCATCTACCCGGGCGCCTTCAACTTGACGACGGGCCCGCTGCACTGGGAGCTGCTGGCGCGCGCTCGCGCCGTGGACAACCAGTTGTACGTGGTCATGTGCAGCCCCGCGCGTGACATGGGCGCCAGCTACCACGCCTGGGGCCACTCCATGATCGTGAGCCCCATGGCCAAGGTGCTGGCCGAGGCGCACGAGGACGAGACGGTGGTGAGTGCCGAGCTGGTCAGCGACGAGATTGAAGAGGCGCGGAGGAATATCCCCCTGCGCACGCAACGACGGTTTGATGTGTATCCCGACGTAGCACAGGTGAAGCAATAATTATCCGAGAACATGCACAATGTAGATGCCATACCAAACATGGTATGGGTTCACTGTAATTCAAATAGTCCAAAAAGGATGGGTGCGACAGGACAATTTACAATCGTGTTATATTTTGCTTCATGTCTACATGTCATATAGATGAAGCAATCTATATCAACTCTGATGGTATATCGTTGACCACATTATTTTCACCAAATCTGACCCCATTACCGACAGACCACATCTATTGAAGGGCCTTCTTGGCAAAGTTGGGCAGGACAAAGCTAGCCTTGTGAATTTCGGCATTGTAGTAGCGGCACTTTTCCTCCTCCTCGGCGGGGGTCCAGGAGCGGACGGGCACCTTGACGTCGCGCGAGGCGTCCTTGCTGCAGACCATGAAGCCAATCTGGCCCGAGGGGTAGGTTGGGATGGTCGTGTAGGCGTACTCGACGACGGGGAAGATTTCCTTGCAGTCCTTCTTGAGCTGGGTGATGAGGGAGAGGTGGAGCCACTGGTTCTCGGCTGTGAGAGAGAGAGGCATGTTAGCGACGGCCGAAGTAAACAGTGAGCATACGGAATCAGAAATGGAAGCTTTTCAAGAAAATAGGGAACCCCTGCCACGCCGGCACTACCGAGCGGCACTTGGGGTCCGGAAAAAGTCAAGCACTTGCTCATGGGCGGACTACTCTAGGAGCAGAGGAGCGCAGCAACGGGGCGGGGAAGCCCTGTAGCAGCGATTGGCAAGTGACGAGTTCTCTGACGACGAGATTGGCTCGCTGCTGGCGCCCCTGTCCATCATCAAGCATGCACACCTCGACTTTTCCGTTGATAAAAATGAGACATACAACCTTGGGTGGAGATGACGCCGCCATCGCGGAGGGCGTCATGGAGGAGCTGGAAGTAGGGCTTCTGGAAGAGGCTCTCGGCGGGGCCCTCGGGGTCAGAAGAGTCGGTAATGATGACATCGAAGGTGTTCTTGTAATCGTTGAGGAACTTGAAGCCGTCGCCGATGTGGACGGTGCTCTTGGCGTGGGTGAGGCCAGAGGCCATCTCGGGCAGGAACTGCTTGGAGACGCGGGGGACAGCCTGATTGACTCGAGTGTTAGCATCGTCGCGAATGAGAGGCGTGGGTGGTAGATGAGACGTACCTCGTCAATGTCGCAGAGAATGGCCTCCTCAACGCAGTCGTGCTTGACAACCTCGCGGAGGACGCCGCCGTCGCCGCCGCCAATGACGAGCACCTTCTTGGGGTTGGGGTGCGAGTTCAAGGCGAGGTGGGCAATCATTTCCTGGTAGGAGAACTCGTCGCGCTCAGTGCACTGGATGACGTTGTCGAGGACGAGAACGTGGCCGTAGTCGGTCGACTTGAAGACGAGCACGTCCTGGTACTTGGACTTTTCGTGGTGCAGGACCTTTTCGACCTTGAGGGTCATGGCCTGGCCGGGCCACATGTTGGAGATTTCGCGGAACCAGCCATCTGTCAACGTTAGCGATGGAAGAATCAATCGCGAAAGCTGTTTTTCCGTTTCTCTTTTTCTTGAGCAATTGCGATGGCTTCAAGCTCCCCCTCTTTCGTCCCAACGAGGAGGGGCAGCAGCAGCGGGGCAGCAACGACTTCATTATTTTCCAGCTGGTGAACAGTAAACATACCCTTGATGGTAGGGTGAGTAATCTCGGACATTTTGTATGTGTGTATGAGGGCCGGGCAGGACCAATGCAGACGTGATGAATAGAAGTTGAAACGTGATGATGAAGGAACAGGAAACCAGAAATGGCGCGCCAAAGGTCGAGCCGCAAAAGTTTTCCTCATGCAGTGGTGCAAGTCAAATGAATGCCCAATGGCCTTTTGGCGGGGTAGCAAAAAAATTGAGTCGCAGGCAGAGAGAAAATTTGGGACCGCCGTCATATGGCGGGGCACACATTCAACAAGCACGGGAGCCCGCGGACGGTGTGACCAGTAATGCCCAGAAGAGGAAATTTCATGAGATTTATGCTGAAGGGCATCTCTTTCGAATGCACGGCAGACGCAACCTCTCATCGGTGATCGTGTCTTGACTCTCGAGGTCCCCTTCCCTTACAGTTCAGTCCTGCTTTATTGCACTCTGGTGCGGCCCGCGACCGCCCGGCCCCTACCATACTAGTTATGCTGTGCCATTGTACGGATACAAGGCAGTAACATCGGATGAATCAACACTTGAGCAATCCGTTGCGCATGAGTTTATACTACACCGTCCATAGAGCAGACCGCGCAGCATGGCTAGGCGCAACATACGCCTGGCCACGTAAGATTAGCCAGTCTTATGCGACGAGAAAAGATGTGACTGCTTCATTCGCACTGCCTTCCTTGTCTTGCCAACTGATTTCTCTCTTAAACGTGCTTTTGAGTGGCACATGTCGTCCTACTTTAGCCGGTGCATATGCGCCTCGGGGTTTTCAGGCAGCTGCGAATACCAAGCTGAAATGCAGGTAGCAGATAGTTGAGGTGCACGACTTGCACAAACGCAATTAATTTGTCGGTCGGGCTTCAATTAGGGAGGGGGGAGGGGGGGTGCGACTTGCAATCAATGCTTGTACGAATTGAAGCATCAAGCTTGCCACCGACGAGTTTTCTCTGTTGTGACCGACAACGTTCAATGTTGCTGATGCTTTCCGTCGTAGCTCTCAATACGACGGTGTGATGGATCAGAGACAGCTGCTTGCTTCGTCCGAGTTGGAGATGGGACACTAGGACACCACTGCGAAACTTCGTCTATCGATACCCTTCGGTATAGGTGCATGCACGCCTCAAAGCAGTCGGCATCCCCTATTATCAGCTTCTGCATACATGGGTACAGCACGCGAAAATCGTCATCGTTTCGGCCGCAGCCGGAACACCCAGTTCTTCAGATGCTAGAGCCGTTCCTTTTGGTCTTAAATAGGTATTACTTTCAACAAGACACGGATGACGCTAGACTGGCAAGTGATGTCAAGCAAGGAAAAGGCCCGTCTGTGATGTGCAGGGTAGCTAGCGACGGACGGAAGCTAGCGGCTATGATCGGGCTCGGACGCGCTTGTGTTGCTTGTGTGCGTTTTTCAAGCCCTTTTCTGTCAAGAGGGACTTGGAAATAGGGGTCATGCAACTCCCCCACCTTGCAATTCAAGGCCCACGGAAACGGCAGTAAAGGTACCAGATTGCCTTGATTCGAGCGTCTTCAAATACCGTCGATCGCCTGTTCCTGAGAGTTATGAGGCCAGAGAATCAAGTCTGTAGCAAGCTTGAATGCCGCGATATGGCTTCGTCCTCCTGGCTCTCCGTTTCCGAAAGGGCCGCCAATGACTGGGACAAGAACCCGCCATCCCGAGCGGTCCTGACTACTTGTTTCTAGTGGCGGGAGAAATTCATGCGAGCGTGAATGTGGAAACACTACGGAGTAATCACAGCCACTTTTTTGCCTAATGATAAGTAGTCAGTGAACAAGTCGTCGCAAGTGTAAGCAGACTATTATGTGGAGCGTAGATGGGACAACTTGACGACGATTTCGTAACGGGACACACATGAACGACTTTGCAGCAAAAACAATTGAAAAGAGGCAACGCGTCCTTTGAAACATGGCCAGACTGGCAGATTGGCAGTGTGGCTCAAGGGGTGACGTGATAAGGAACCGACCCATAGAGGGTGGCCTGTTTGTCAGATCTGAGGGATCATCGAATCCGGCCGGTGCCACTGCAGTAGTAGCGTGCCGCAGAAGGTAGATTAATATGGTGGAAATCAAAGGGAAGTCCTCTTGCTTTGATAACGGCTCGACTCAAGATTGCTGAAGCTAGGAAGCGGCTCGTGTGCCTGCCGAAGGACGATGCCAGGGAGCGTATCCGTAACTCATCAACGGCAGCAAGACATCAATACCAGGACAGGGCCCTGGGGACCAGATCAGTCATGCACAGACAACAAGTGCAGCGCTACAGTCCATGCTGCCATGTTTCCTTGAACCAGCATATGATGGGCTGACTCCTCAAGCGTCACACCGTGCCGTCTTAGCGTCCTCGATGATCTGTGCGACCTCGAGTTCCGGGTGGACTGGAGATTGGCTCAGGGAAACAAAAGAAATCACAATGGCGGCTTCGGACATTGACTCTCTTTCTTTAATACATAGAGCCGCAGAAAGGATCGTCGTCGCCAGAGCAGTAGATGTGGGACAGGTGTGCCTCTCTGGGCCGTGTGTAGTCAGATATGCAGCCAGAAAGAAGACGGGCGCTCCGAGAATGACGGCAATGAGTAGTACTGAGTATGCAGCCAGCCTCGAGGCGCCCTGTCTTGAAGGTTCGCGACATATTTAAATTAAGACGTGCGGCATTGGACCCGGATCTAGGGCTGCAGCGGTTGTGTACCCTGGCGCCAGTGACGACTTGGAGAAGCCGGGCTCTAACAACCCGAGGAATCAGTCTGTTATTAGCAGCGAGTACAAATGGCGTCCAGAGTGGAAATTGCTGTAATATTTACCCAGTATGCGGTGGCTGGTGGCATGCAGGCCCACCCACGTATACCTACAGTACAGGCCTGAGCTTGGTCGTCTGGCATTATTTATGAACCTATCATCGAGTGGTGCTGCTGCAAAAGTTCCGCCCAGAAACTCCGTACACTCATCGTCATAGTGGTGAACAGGCGGGCGAGTGCGGGAATCGGTGAGTGCAAGAGGCGGGGCCCTGCGTTGTACATATTGGCTGGAAAATGGAGGGGAGAGCGGATGCAGTCAGGCAATTTATCAGGGCTGTGCCCATCCCTTGTAATCAGATGAGGGTTGTTGAAAGCGGGCGGCAGTTGCCATGCAGCTGTACGTAAACATGGAGGGAAAAGGCATAGCCACAGGTGGAGATGACAAACGGCACGGCACGACTGCCTGCAGAGCTGACAGTGATGCTGATGCTACCTTGTAAATTGTCAACAAAGTTGGGCTTGACTGTTGACTGGCTCTGGACAGCGACGAAACCTATATCGCATGAAACTTATATAGAGAAGACCCATGCTCGATTACTGGGAGGTGGTAGTCGGAGTGGAGAGCGTCGCTGGAGTCTATCGAATGGTTCTACCACGCACGAAGTCGCGAATCGGAAAGCGAAAGCAGACGAGGCAACGCAGGTTGATCTAAGAGATTTTTAGGAGATTCGCTTGGCAAACCTGGTTAATTGCCATGCTAACTCACTAATTACTGGTAGTTAGTCAATACGAATACTTGACTAGAAAGCAGAGTGGCGCAGATGCGGAGCCAGGATTTGGGGCTTGCGGCAGGGCTGAGGACAAAGGGCGCTGTAGCGGTCGAGCAGGATTCTGGAAGGCGGGTGGTTTAGCACAAGCCAAACTTGCATATGCAAGGCTGCATTATGCAAGGTGCGCAATCACGAGCTGATAGATGGCTGCAACGAAGCTAGGCGGCGAGGCGGCGAGGCGGTTTGTTGAGGGTGCACATCACGAAGCGGGCAACCACTCCTCGTCTGGCAGCACAACACAACCCCGATGCTGCTCGCATGCTGACACAGTCTCTGGTAATAGTGACCAAGGGGGGGATGCTTTGTGAAAGTCGTCCCGTGTAGACGTTTGGTAATATTTAAATGGCCGATGGTTATTAGCGGACAGAGAGGATGAATTAGCACCACAGTACGGATTAGTGGCAGCTGGATGCAGGTGGCAGGAGACGGCATGGACGGTTCGCTGCCGACGCATTGACTCACGGCGTGGGCAACTGGATTTTGAGTTGGGGGCTGCATGGAGGGAATCTTTTGATGGAGACATAAATGATGGATTAATGATGGATCAAATGCGCAATTTTGCATGTTTCAAATGACAAAAGTAAATGGTCGCGCAACAGGTTGTTATTGGTAATTATCAGCTGCTTGTGATACGGCGTACCTATATGCAATAAATGCTCTGTTTGGTTGCTCAGATTATTGCGCAAGTCAAAGTCCAGCTTCTGGGCGTTGCAGTGATTAATACAAGGCCTTGCCCGCTGTTCAGTGGATTTTCGACTGGCCGACATAATTACATTAAATTAACACTCTCTTTTCTCACAGTTTTCCCTTTGATTTTTAATCTGGCGTAGATGGGGAAATAGTGGAGGGGCCGTGGCCTGTCTTTCCACTGCGGCTGCTACTTGGCGGGCCTCGAGTCCTTGTCACCAGTGTCTTCTGTGTTTGTAGGCGGCAGAAGATGGGCCGCGTCTGCTCCTTTTTTGTGCTTTTTTCGAGCGGCAAAAAATGAAGAAGAGCTACACAATAGATTCTGCATTCTTCTGTTCCCGAAAGCCCTTTTTTTCAAGTCCTGCGTACGTTACGCCGCCTGTATACAAGCACGTACGGAGTACATTACATGGCACTCGATGCTACTCTGCTTGCTCAGTCCCCGCTCGTCTGCCCACGCAAGCACGCTAGAGTGAAGACGGAGACCAGCTTGTCCTTGATTATTAGGTAGTTCGTTACAGAGTAACGACCTACCTAGCCTCGGAGATTTCAAGTAAATTTACACGACAAGGCAGCTATTTATTCGCTCTTGGACTTGGATTGCTTGGGGGTAAGGTATGCAGTCCTAACCTTGCCGACCCCCTCTGTCCACTTTCTACACACCAGCTTCCCTCTTTTCTTTTCTTTTCTTTTGGGGTTTTCTTTTTTCTGTCCCTCCTCTTCATCTTCTTCCCGTTTTGGTTCTTTTTTTATCGGCTGTCTCGCTTTGTCCAACTCCCGGTCTTGCTTTTCAATTCATTCATTCGCTCATCGACACCACCACTACCCAGTTCTCAACCGAGCGACAAGTGTCAAACAAACTCAAGACACGCGCCCAGCCTTGCCGTCAAACAGCTCTTCTTCGCTGTCTCTCTACCCGTTGCCTCGACGTGCGCCACAAACACCCTGAATTGCGCCTCTCTGTCCGTCGCCTTGGCCCTCTCTTTCTCAAGCTCTTCGCCACGATACCCTCAATTTTAATCCACTGCAGCGTTTCCACTACCTCCATCGCAACCCATCAACGCCCACGCGTTTGCCACGTCAGCGCCCACGGCCTCGTCGCATTTCTCGTTTATTAGTCCCCTCCTCTCTCTGCCTCTTCTTCGTCCGACTCCTTCGACCCCGCGGGCATCGACTCTACCCAAGCCCGCCCGCCTATCCGCGAAACTGGCGCCCTCTTCCGACTCCTCCGATAGGTCCTGTAGCCGTCTCGGCTGTGGACGGGTCTCTTCTTCCCTGAGCTTCGCTGGGATGTGTTTCCGTAGTCGCAAAAGCGACAGCGGCGAGGCTCGCTCCCGCGAACTCGACCGCGTGCTCCGCCAGGATGAACGCCGCATGGCCAAAGAGGTCAAGCTTTTGCTTCTCGGTGAGTCAACTGCCAGCGCCACAGAACCACTCGCCTTTTTCTCTCTCGTTTTCTTCTTCTATTCTGCTATGCTTCGTTCTGCTGCAGCTTCAGCTTGGGTCGCACACTGCTGAGCCATGTGGAGTCGAAATCCGTCCTCAATCCTTGCCAGCTTCCTGGAACCCCTCCTACGACTTGCAGCGACTAATCTCTGTGTTACCTTTAGGCGCCGGTGAATCGGGCAAATCAACCATCCTGAAACAAATGAAGCTCATATACTCCCAAGGCTTTAGCAAGAGCGAGCGACTCGACTGGAAACCCGTCGTCTTTAACAACATTGTGCAGTCCTTCCGCACGATCAACGAAGCCATGTCGGAACTCAACTACGAATTCGACAATCCCAACAACGAGGTGAGCTCCTGCCCCAGCTTGGTGTAACCTGAAAGCTACTGTGTGACGTCTTCTGCTGCATTCTTCAGCTCGCGCGTAGTAGCTCATCACATGCGCACGCAGCTGCAGTCACGCAGACGGCTAACAATGCTGCAGAAATACATGGCCCGCATTCTTGTCGACCACGAGATCAGCCCCGAAGAACTACCGCCCCAAGAATACCTAGAGCCCATCAAAAGTCTGTGGCAAGACAATGGAGTGAAAAAGGCCATTGCCAAGGGCAACGAGTATGCGCTCCACGACAACCTTGCATAGTGAGTGAAATTCCGTCATACTACCCATCTTGCTTTTCCGCGCGGAAGTTGACCCCAAATAGCTTCGTCGAAGACATTGATCGCATTTGGGCCGACGGCTACGTTCCCAACGACCAGGATCTCCTACGCTCAAGATTACGAACCACGGGCATCACCGAAACCGATTTCGACCTCGGTCAGCTAACATACCGCATGTTTGACGTCGGCGGCCAACGATCTGAGCGGAAGAAATGGATTCACTGCTTCGAGAACGTCAACTGCCTACTTTTTCTAGTCGCAATCAGTGGTTACGACCAATGTCTGGTAGAAGACAAGGACGGAGTAAGTGGCGCAAATCGTCCCCCGGCGCGCATTGCGTCTTGCGTCCACAGTGAGCCCTATTGAGCTAACACGTTGCTACAGAACCAAATGAATGAGGCTCTGATGCTCTGGGAATCAATAGCCAACTCGCACTGGTTCACGCGCTCGTCGATGATTCTATTTCTCAACAAAATGGATCTCTTTCGTGAAAAGCTGCCACGCAGCCCCATTAGCAAGTACGGCTTTACCGACTACCACGGCCCGACGGACGACTACAAGGCCGCCAGCAAGTACTTTCTCGAAAAGTTCAAGGCTCTAAGTCGCAACCCTGAAAAGGAAATATACGGCCATTTTACCAACGCCACCGACACCAACCTGCTCAAGATCACCATGGGCTCGGTGCAAGACATGATAATACAGCGCAATCTAAAACAGTTGATACTATAAGGCAAATCAGCGGAGTCTCAGCCGTCGTTGACATTCACCCCATTGTTGCAACTGCTTCTCTTCAATTTGTCTCGTCCAATGCAGCATGAAGGCGCGTGGACATTGCATTGTATTCTTCTGAATGATTATCATGTATGATTATGGTATTTTCACGGCCTCACATACCATGTCCCTTTCATCTACAACTTTCTATTTTTTTTTTCTTGGCTTCTTTGAAAGTATGGTCAGTTTTATTCTCCACCGCAACGGCGAGCGCGAGATGACTGCGGAATTTGGAAGAGGGATACCAGACGACAATGTGACTTTATTTGTGGTGATACCCAGAGCTGGATGGATCGAGGTTGCGTATTTTTTGTTTTTTGTTTTTTTGTTTTTTACATGTTTCCGACAATAAATACAGACTGGAGGCACAACTTTTTCTTGTTACATTTTTTTTTATCAGAGCGATATTTTTCTCTCGTGATATTCCATTTCATCTGTGGATATTTTTGTGGCATGATGTTTTGCACCATTTTCGGTTGTAGCCCTTGAGTTCTTTGCTTCTCACTGCCATTTTCTTTTTTCACGGTATTTTCTCAATATTTAGTACAAGAAACTCTTTACCAACATGAGTTCAAGACAGATGGGGCCAGAAGTCACAGCACATAGAAGGCGCTGGGATGATTCTGATGCCCAAGTGAATATCAGCAACCCCCCCTGGGTGCACAGACTTGATGCAAACGGAGCTAAGCAGAAATGCGGCTTGGGTGATGTCGACGAATCGGGCGTGGACGCGAGGGAATCGGGCCTAGCATGTGATGGCGTACGGTGCACTATTAATACCCACTTTTACAATATTATATTTTAGCACTTACATACTTAAATTTATAATATACTTA